>NDXB01000901.1:86082-143201 GCA_002631895.1 Agapornis roseicollis
TTTTTTTTTTTTTTTTCCCTTCCTTCTCTGCTTCTCTAATAAGGTCGCAGTTATATCATGATGTTCCAGAAATATGTAGCAGCTACACCTGTCATTCCATTGGTCTTTATCTGTTAATGTCCTCGTCTGCTAGCCTGCTGAGTTATCAAGCAAGCTTCTACTATGAAGAGTCAGAAATGATATACTTTTGACAACAGAAGAACACTTTATTCCCATTACATCTAACCTTAAGTATACACATTACTCATACCAACACTGTCATTTATTGACAGTGTTGAACTGTCAGTGATCTAGTTAGCACAGTTAGGTGAAGCAGCTTCAGTTGCTAGACAGAATGACATTTTGCTCATGGAGCTTGTTATTACATTTTGATTTTATACACTGGATTCAAGGCAAAACACAGGTTTTACAAGAAAAAAAAAAAGAAAAAACAACAGAAAAACAAAACCAAGAATTGTTAACTGTTTGCACAGTGTTTCATGGAATTTGAAGGTAGATCAGAGCTTGTACCAAACTATGGAGCTGAATTATGTGGGTAGTTTTTTTTTTTTTCTTTTAAAGAGGGTTACATCTATAAATGTGAAACTGTTGAATATTAATGAACTTCAACCTAATGGAAATATTAGCTTCAAGTTAGCTAATTTTAAAACCCTGTGTTAGAATGGAATACAGGAGATTCATAAGATGATTCTTCATTCTGAATTCAAAAGGTAATTCTGTAGAGATTTGTAAAAAATAAGAATCAGTATGAATGCAATACAAAGGGGAATATGCAAATAAGTGTTTAACAGGGTTAAGAATGCCTTGTGTTGGTAATGGAGAGTGCAATTCCCAGGACATTGCTCCCAAGATGCTGTTCCTAGTAATAAAATGGAGAAACGTTGCCTGTATCAAGATAAGTCTGCTCCACGGTAGGACAACATTATAGTTGATCTGTCAGCAATTAAGAGGAACCAGAGAAACACAATGAGGACCTGACAGCTGTCAGCTTTTGGGTTTATTTTGAGTTTTGGTTGTTGTTGTTGCGGTTTTTTCCCCCACCCATGCTGTATATTACAAACTGGCTAGACCATCCAGATGCATTGTTTAGTGCTTCTGAGCGCAGAAAGTCATCTTGGTTAAAGAGTTAAGAGCAAAAATCCCTTTCCCTTTTATAAGAGCTTGCATCAAATTTTGTTGCATTATTTTCTTGCAATTCAAAAGTTTTAGGATCTTAATGTTCCAGAAAGGTATATATATTTATTTGGGTTTTTTTATTTGACTTTAATAAAATTCCTAGAATTTAGAAATGGCAAGAAAAACAGTTGACTTTTAACCTCCTGGTTTGGCCCTGTTGTGCTTGGATTAAGGCAACAAGTATTTTCAGTGTATAGGACCATAGTCCTACAGTGATATAAAAATGTAGTATTCTGAATGTGTATTTAATGAAAAATGGGATGAATGTGTTCTAAAATTAATCCTGACCTGAAATCCAAGATCAGTACACTGCATTCATTTGACATTTATATTGAGTATAACAATTCTATTTATATTGAATACTTGTGCCACTGGCCCACGCAGTACTGGTTTTATGAAGACCAAGTATTAGCCCCCATCTCAAAAGTTCAAAATATTTTAAATCAGGTATGTTTGCTTTCTGAAAACAGAGTTCCCTTTGCTCATTTTCTGGTCTCAGAGTCTTTGGGATATACTTGGACTGTGATTTTGTTGCATCTGTTAGACCCCTAGATAGCAAAGTGCAATGTTCTTTTCTGATCTGAAATACAAGCTCTTAAGGAAAACACCAAATGTTGAAAGACAAATTGCCCTTTCATGTAGGAGTGTAAAGTATAGAAGTTTTCTTCCGAGTGTTATAGAAGAGTCACTCTTGTTGCATTCCTAAGGATTGTGGCTTAGTCTATGAATAGAAGCTGAACACAACAGTAATCACTGTTAAAATTTAAAAAAAGCTACATTTAGGTCTCTTTTCCTACCCTATCTGCTCAATAAAGTGAGAACAGTGCAGCTGTTGTTTTTTCACAATACCCATGGAGTTCTGTTGAGTGATGCATATCCAAGACATCCTGACTGGTGGTAAGGGACAAGAACATGCACCATCCTCTTGCATGTGGATGTATTTGAACAACAAGAAATTCCCAACATGTTTGCCATAGCCAATAATGAATGATAAATTTATTTGCCCTTTTTTCACTGCAGTCCAAGAAATTGCACAGGTGTAAAGGAAAAAGAATTCACAAGGATTTATGTAAGTGCAATGAGAAACCTGTAGAGTCCAATAAATTTATTTTCATATTGGATCACCTTCTTTAGAGGTCCTACTTCTTCAGTGAGAATGCACACATAATTAGAAGTAGACATATAAAGTGGGATGCTGAATTATTGCTGCCTTTGCCTGTTCTTGGTACCACTTGTGCAGGCATCTGTTTTCCAGACACTGCCTTTTCAGCACAGGAGGGAGAGTCTCTCACCACAGACAGTATTGCGTTAGTTGTGCAGGGATGGGAATAGTTAGATTTTAGATCTTTGTTCAGAGGCAGTATCTTGGTTCTCACTACCTTTAGCCATAAGACATAAACAGTTCCTTGCCTAGTGTGGAATGGCTCTCTTCTCAACTGATTTTGCCCTCTTCTATCTATAACATACATTGAAAAAACAGTAAAAAATCCCACAAACAAATAATAGTACTTTCTGGAAATGTATGAGAGCTTCGTAAGGACTTAGGTAGCAAAAAACAAATAAGGGAAGGGAGAGAGAGAGTAGTAGGGATTTGGACAGAGTAAAAAGTCATAAATTTTAAGCTCTACTCAAGCCATGTCATTTAATTTTCCATTTACTCTATTTTCATGCAGATAACACTCACTGTATATGATCAGGACCTTTAAAGATATAAGAAATGTTAAGAGGTTGAGAAGCACAACAGACTATATTTGACAGGTTGTAATGTCATAATCTCCTTGGACATCACACATTTCTGTTCCTTCCCGTACTATAATCCCTAAGGGATTTGTGCAAACCATATCTGTTTTTTAAAGCTACATAATATCTGACAGAAAAACACCTCATATTCTTCCAGTGTCTGTTTTCTGTGCTAAAGTGGGTTTTGCGGTTAGAAAAGGATGTTCTAGCAGCATAGTCAACTTTTATAGGAATGTTTCCTGGCGCTCATTTCCATCAGCTGTCCCTTTAAACATGGCAAAGTTAAAAAATTGAAACCATAAATCAGCCATCTGCTAGCTGATGATTCATTTCTGTCCCTTAGAGACAACAATTTTGCTTTGATTTTCGTTAAAACCTAGGTTTGCATGTGCACACAAGAGAATAAATTTTATGGGGGTTCACTGAGCTAAAGACTACTGTCCTCCTTGATATACTCTCTCTCTTGCAAAAGCAGTGCAGTGATAGTTGTTTCTGTGGCCAAATAATTTCCATGTATGAGTGAGACCATTGTGGGTTTTGGTAGTCATGGATTTCAAAGCATTCAGTCCTGGTCTCCTTGACATTAGTGTTACTAAATTATGCTGAAACAGAGCTGCAAAAAATTCTCCTAATTTCAAACACCCTGCTTATGGATAATCATAGAATAGTTAGGGTTCGAAAGGATCTTAAGATCGTATAGTTCCAACCCCCCTGGCGTAAGCAGGGACACCTCACACTAAACCATGACATCCAAGGCTTCATCCAACCTGGCCTTGAACACTGACAGGGATGAAGCACTCACAACCTCCATGGCCAACCCATTCCAGTGCCTCACCACCCTAACAAGAAAGAATTTCTTCCTTATATCCAATCTAAATCTCCTCTCTTTAAGTTTGAACCCATTACCCCTTGTCCTGTCACTACAGTCCCTAATGAAGATTCCCTTCCCAGCATCCCTATAGGCCCCCTTCAAATACTGGATGGCTTCTATGAGGTCTCCATGCAGCCTTCTCTTCCCCAGGCTGAACAGCCCCAACTCTCTCAGCCTGTCTTCGTCTGGGAGATGCTCCAGTCCCCTGATCATCCTCGTGGTCCTCCTCGTCACTTGTTCCAACAGCTCCATGTCCTTTTGATGTTGAAGACACCACAACTGCACACAATACTCCAGATGAGGTCTCACAAGAGCAGGATCACCTCCTTCGACCTGCTGGTCATGCTCCTTTTGATGCAGCCCAGGATACCGTTGGCTTTCTGGGCTGCAAGTGAACACTGAAGCTGGCTCATGTTCATTTTCTCATTGACCACCACTCCCAAGTCCTTCTCCACAGGGCTGCTCTCAATCTCTTCTCTGCCCAACCTGTAGCTGTGCCTGGGATTGCTCTGACCCAGGTGGAGGACCTTGCACTTGGCATGGTTAAACTTCATGAGGTTGGCATCAGCCCACCTCACAGGCGTGTCAAGGTCGCTCTGGATGCCATTCCTTCCCTCCAGAGTATCCACCAAACCACACAGCTTGGTGTCATTGACAAACTTGCTGAGGGCGCACTCACTCCCACTGTCCATGTCAGCAACAAAGATGTTGAACAAGACCGGTCCCAACACCAATCCCTGAGGGACACCACTCGTCACTGGCCTCCAGCTGGACACTGAGCCATTGACCATAATAATGCTAACTCTTCCACTAACTCTTCTAGTGATGCTAACTCTTCCACTCTTAGGGAGAAAACTCAAAACACTGCTGGAAAGGGCTTCACTTAGTTGCATTCTTTGCCCTGTCCTGTCTGTTAGTCTTGGAAAAAATTAAATATGAATTCGGGAGGACTGGCAAAAGATCATTCTCCAGTCTTCAGAAGTCTTTATTTTGCAGGAAAATGACCCCTTGTTATTTTAGCACTGTTAACACACCTGAAAAGAAAAAATCATAAATATTATAGTTCTGCATTTATGGAGGAAACTGATACTTGTATACTTAAAAGGTGATAACAACTAAAGTTATAATTAGAATGTTTGGGAAGAGGGAGGAAATGGTATAGTAATTAAGGTTGAGTTGTCCTTTAAATTCATCTCCATAACATTTAAATGCATTCATTAACTCAGTACATAATTGGGAGGCATGCCATTAATGCAACAATTCTGAATGTTTATCAAATTACTTCCAATCATCGGTGTATCTTGATGATGCCTGGTAACCCAGTGTATGGACATCAATAAAATACTAATTATGAAATACTAATTGTAAGCACTCCATAAGGTCTAAAAAGAAGCATCACTATTTAAATTAAATTAAGTTAATTTTATTGACTTAATTATTGAAGGATGAGCTGTTCCAAGCTGTAAAATTCTGAGCTGACATTTCAAATTACTTCCATACTTATAATTAATGCCAATTCTTCTAAAAGCAAAGACCACAAACAAATAAATGCTGGAGATAATAGGTCACACAAATTAACACACATTCTTTCACCAACTGCTGAAAAATAGTTTGTTTAAAAAGAAGTTATACAATATTTCTTTTTGCTTTTTAGTGGAGAAAAAAACAGAAGGTCTATAATCTCAAACTGTTTTTACATAATCCTGCTCTATTTGTCATGTAGTCAAATGAACTACAATTGCAATAGGAAGTGTTAACAGTTAGACAAAATCTGTAGGTAACTCATCACTTGATTGGATTTATTTACTTTTTTCTCCTTTTCTTTCTGTAATCTCATTTCCCAGTGACTAGACTCACAGCTAACCCTAAGGCAATATACTTGATTATTAATCCTTTCATTCATAAATTCTAAAGCATTAATAATGTGATGAATAGTCAAGAGTTGAAGGAAATGTTGCCATTTAAAGCTTACAGATATTTAAATAATCCTAGATTTATTTTCTACTGCACTAGAAGGTATTTAACCCATGTTTGGCTTCCACTTGTAACTACAAATTAATTATGGGCATGCTTATAAATGTTATCAGGATTTGTTTACAGTTAATTGGCTGGTTTGTAAAATGATCATACAATCAAATACAGCTTTATATTCAGACTTTTGTTTTCCTTTATACAAAAAAAAAAAGAGAGTGGGCTGTTTGGAGTGGATAGGGTAGTATGCTGATTTTGACTGGGGTAGAATTAATTTTCTTCATAGTAACTGGTATGGGCCTAAGTTTTGCATTTGTGCTGAAAACAGTCCTGATAACACAGGGATGGTTTAGCTATTGCTGAGCACTGCTTGCACAGAGCCAAGCCTTTTCTGCTTCTCACCCCACCCTGACAGTGAGTAGGCAGGGATTCACAAGGAGTCGGGAGGGGACACAGCAGGACAACTGACCTTATTGATCCCAAGAATATTCCACCTATGGCCTCATGCTCAGCATATAAAGCTGGGATTAGAAGAAGGAACTAGGGATGTTCAGATTGATGGTGTTTGCTATCCCAAATAACTGTTACATGTGATGGAGTCCTGCTTTCCTGGAAATGGTTGAACAGCTGAGAAGTGGTGAACCAATACCCTGGTCTGCTTTTCTTGCATTTATAGCTTTTGCTTTACCTATTAAACTGCTTTTTTTAATCCAAACCCATGAGTTTTCTCACTCCTACTCTTCTGTTTTTCTCTCTCATCTCACCAGTGGTGGGGTAAGCAGCTGTGTTGTGTTTAGTTGCCAGCTGGGGTTAACCACAACAACCCTTTTTGGGAACAGTGTGGGGCTCAAAGGGTTCAAAATAACAACAGGTTTGATAGAAATGTGCTAGATGGAATTTATAGTTGTTATTGTTCAGCTATTAATCAGCAAGCCTCTCTGCTTACTTTCGGGTTTGCCAGCCTCACTGTATATTAGGGTCTAGTGCTCCTTAGTGACTGCTTTTTTGTTTTGCTGCTTGCTGTGCTGCTTATCATCTTCGTCTGCTGTGCCTGGGAATGTTCTGGTAACAGTAATGAAGATGCACCTGGGCTGGCAGATGGTCATGGCATCACTGCTATTTCTGTGCTGCTGTACCAGGCAGGCTGCAACTCCAGCATAAATTCAAGTTGAAGGCACTGTGACCTGTGGATGACTTCATGTGGGAGCAGGGCACACTAAAGCATCTGTGGCCATGAAAAAGTCATCACCAACACCTTGAAGCATCTGTGACCACAGTTACATCTGTGCCACCACAGCAGGTATACATCTGAAGGGACTGTGGCCCAACGATAAGTCGACATGGGAGAATGTGCACTTCAAAACAGCTCTAGGTGTGCATAAATCCATGTTGCAGCAGGTACACCTTGAAGCATCAGTGAGTGTGCACAAGGTCCATGCTGGAACATCTCAAAGCATGTGGTCATGGATAAGCTCATGACAGAGCAGGCACACCCCTGGCAGGACTGCAGCCATGGCTGAGGCTGTGTTGGAAAAGTTTTACTTCTGAAGAGACCATGGCTGTGGGTAAGGCCACACTGGAGCAGGTATAAGTCTGAAGGCATTGTGGCCCATAGTTAAGACCACAATGGAGTGGGTGCACCTCCAAGCTACTGTGGCTGTGGATGAGGCTCTGCAGCAGCAGGTATACCCTTGAAAATACTGTGGTTCAGAAAAGGCTACACTTGGAGCAGGTACATCCCTAAGTCACTGCAATCTCTGGGTAAGTCTAAACTGGTGTACAAGTAAGGGGTGTAGCTCACTACAGTGTTAAACCCTATGGTCCAAAGGGATCTGGGTGGACACTATAACACAAATACCATGAAACACTTGTAACTCAGGATTTGAGTTGTATCTTATGGGAATCATTGTAGCAGGAACCACCTGAACTAATGGAGGACAAGCCTCATGAGAAGCAATGCAAGTGCAGCAGTGACTCCACCTGACTTGGGTTTAATGCCCAGTAACTTCACACAACACACCACCTCTCCTGTTCTGAGTGAACACTTGGGGAGTGAGCAAGTGGCTGTGTGCGGTTTGTTGCTGGTTGGGGTTAAACCATGACAGGTAGATATGAGAGGCACTGCTATGTAGATGTTGGGGTCTTGGCAAAGTTTTGGTGCCTCACAGAAGAAATAAGTGGTGTTTGCCGGATGTGGGATGTTTAAAAGGCATATTGTCGAGTTTCTTTATGCTACTATACAAATATTAATAATTAATTGAAAGGAATGTGATTGATTTTTCATTACTTTGAAATAATGAGGTGAAATTATATTATGAGAATGTTTTCCAGGTAAGGTGCAATCCATTATAAAGGTGAAACCAAAGTCTCTCTTAACTGTTAGTATACTTTCATTTGGAGGAGATGACTGAATTATGGAAAAGCGTAAGTTATTTGGAGCCCCTTATAAAATATCAAAAGCTTCAAAATCCTGTATTTTTGAAGTGAAGTTAGTTAGTCATATTTACTGTAAAACTATTCTGGTAAGAGCACACTCTTCTGCATAATCATATATGTATAGGTTGAAGCAATCATCATTAAATTTTTACAGCCTGGTAATGAAATTAGAAGCTGCTTTAGGAGAGGATCAAAAGCTACTTCGATGCTTGTTGACCTCAGCAGACTCTCAATAGGGCCTTTATTTACAGGAATGTAATACCTGAAAGGATAACTGCAAAATACAGAGTCATCAAAAAAGCAGAAGTATTCTTCCTGCCTCATCATTGCTGGTAGCTTATCAGAGTTGATGAAATTTGTGCTTTTCTAGGTTTACAAGAAATTTCTTGGGGCAATACCCTGTGAGGTGTTGGCCTTTAGATTTCCCTGTTGTTAAATCGTAATTACAAACATTTGTGTAAATATGTAGCAACACTTACTCCATGCAGGTATTTTTTTAACATTGTTCTCACACCCCAACTCATTTTTACTTATTCATTACCAGTGTTAATAAGTTGTGCTTCTTTCTAGCCTTCCCACCCCCTCCAAAATCATACCTCCCTAATATACTGCATTTCTGTTGGATTGCTTGAATTCCAAACAGAACTGGGGTATTTCAGATTCTGGGATCTACTCAAGAATTTTAAAAGCTTTTTTATTTTTTATTTTTTTCCCCTGTGACATTTCATTGGCTTATTTGTGTTAGCAGGGCTTTTAAACTGCCATTGAGCTGTTCCAACAGTATATTGATGGAGCAGGGTTGGAATTACAATGATGATAGTCACCTTGTAATTGAACTCAGCACAAAATGTTTTTTGTAAAACAACTATTTTTTGACAGATTGGTCTAAGTTAAATCGTTTACTTTATGAGAATATTTCTGATCAGATCTACACAGAAGGCAGTGGATATCTTGGCCAGCCACCTTGCCATGCAGAATTCAATAACTGAATAAAAAGTGTAAGCAGGTGTTCTCACTTTCATGCTACTATGCTGCTGGTAAACATACAGGTGCTGTCTTTTGCTTTGTTATGTAACTAATATGCTTAGGGTACTTAGCATAATTTGAGACCTTACTACTTGGTCACTTCAGTGGCCTCTGTCTTCCTAAAAAATCTGCTACTGGGTTGTTTGATTCTTCAGTTTCCTAGATGTGGAGAATAATTATTTTCCTCTGTCAGTACAAGCACTTCTATATTTGCCTTCAGCTCAAGTCTGAGGAATCTTCTCTGTATAAATACTTTTCCCTATGAGAGGTTTTGCAATGTTATCATACCCTGATAAAAGATATTCTTTTTTAAATGTCCCAGGGTATTGTTTCAGAAAGTATTTTTCCCAGGTTGATATCACCTAAGCTGTAAATAGAGTCTCTGCTGCATCATCCAGATTATCAGTGATGAACACTGGACACTTTCAAGGTCAGATAACTTAAAGTAATACAAGCATTTGTGTATCTACTAAATAAAAAATTCAGTTTGACTGTAGATGACTGAACCACCACAGCATGGTAAAAACAGTTGCTTTTTCTAGTGACTTTTCTAGAAAATGACTTTTCTACCCTAAAGTTGTGAAGTCATCCCTGGTCACTTCACATCAGCAGCTTGCATTAACATCAACTAGATACTGCAAACCCAAAAGCAAAAAAACACAAACAAAAAACCCCAAACCGAACAAAACCAACCAAACAAACAAACCATAGTAGCTCATATAGACTTTTTCAGTATCCTCTTCCTCCTCTCTCTCCATGCTTTGTTAATTAAAACTAATTAACATTGGTTTCCTTTTATGAAGGACTTTAAAGGAATTATGGAGAGCAGTGTCATCTAACTCTGGGAAAAGCAGCTATTTAGACTAAAGTTTAGAGAGTAGGCATTAATCATTTTATTGCCTCTTGACTGCTCTGGTAAGAGTAATTAAAGTGGTTGGGCTGCTGATCTCTACAGGGAAGCCTGGCTCCTTTGAGACAGGAAAAAGTAATGTGGCATGTGTAAATAGCTGTATGAATCAAGTGGGAATGGGGAGAACAGATGTAATCATGTAGAAAGCAACCCTGCCTAAAAGGATATTGGGACAATCATGAATTGAAGGCTGTATATGTTGATTGAGAGGTAAAGTTGATAGTAGAACCGTATTTGGCTGTAAGGACAAAAATGGCAACGTATATAATTTTGCTACTTTGCTTCTTATGGTGGGATTGGTGAGTGGAGCGAGGGAGGTGGAGGGATGTTTTTCTGAAACTGTGCTTGAAGGAATTTGCTGATAGACCAAGTCTTAAGGAATTTAACAAAAGCACAAGAATGAAAAAAATGTCTTGGGGTATTTATTGATATCTTTATAAGTTCTTAACACTTGGATTTTAATAAGAACACCTTGGAAACTTAAACAGGGGAAGTTTAGATTGGATATAAGGAAGAAGTTGTTTACTGTAAGGATGGTGAGGCACTGGAATGAGTTGCCCAGGGAAGCTGTGAATGCTTGTCTTGGGTTCAGCAGTAGCAGTCATTTTTTCTCCTTCTTAGTAGTTAGTGCAGCACTGTGTTTTTGACTTTCAGCCTGTGAACAGCGCTGATAACACCGATGGTTTTACTTACAGCTCAAACATTTAGCCTGACCAAAGACTTTGTGAGTTTCATGCTCTGCCGGGGAGGAGGGGAAGGTGGGAGGAAGCTGGGACAGGACACCTGACCCAAACTGACCAAAGAGGTATTCCGTACCACAGCACATCATGCCCAGGTGGTAACTGGGAGTTACCCAGAAGGGCACAGACTGCTCAGTCGGGCTTGGTTGGTGGGTGGTATCGTATTCTTTTCCCTTGTTGTTTCCTTTATCATTATTATTGGTGGCAGCAGAAGTGATCTGTGTTATACCTTAGTTACTGGACTGTTCTTATCTCAACCCGTGGGAGTTGCATTCTTTCAATTCTCCTCCCCATCCCTACAGGAGAGGGAGGGAAGAAAGAAGAGGGGGGAGAGGGGAAGCAGGCTGCATGGCTGACTTGCTGACAGGGTTTAAATCACGACAGTTCTCCATCCTTGGTGGTGTTCAAAGCCAGGTTGGACAGAGCCATGGGTGGCATTGTTTAGTGTGAGGTGTCCCTGCTTATGGCGGGGGGGTTGGAACTAGATGATCTTAAGGTCCTTTCCAATCCTAACTGTTCTATGATTCTATGTTTCTATGACCATTCCTTAGCTTTGTAGCTCTGTGAAACCTGTTTCTTCAACACTCCTCGAGGCTATGCTCTTTACTATGTATTCACTACAGTCACAGATTCACTGTCTTTACATAATACGGACTAGAGGAAAATCATAAGTGGAGGGTTTTCAGAAACCAACAGCAGAATTTACTGTTCAGTGGTTTTTGAATATAAGGGTTACTGAGCTTAGTCCTGTACTGTCTGATTTAGTTTTTCTTTGCTTCCTTTGTTAATTAAATCCTTTACTAAACATTTGGATACATGAAAGGCCTATTTTGCTATAGCCAAACTAGCTCTAAAAAAAAAGTGCAGTGTATTTGAAAGGCTAAGAGAGAAAAGGAAATATCTAATAGCCATGAAAATGCTGAGTAGTGTCTATCCTGTGGTATGACAGCTTACCATATTTTGTATGGTGTGGCATATTATACAGTACATTAGCTATAGAGATCTTCTAACATTGAACTTTCCTTCTTAAGCCATTATGCAATTTCAAATACTTTTTCTTTAATCCTCTATGACAATGTGAAAAATTTCTAATACAACTTTGTTTGCCTCTTTTAAAATTACCAATTTAAAAAACAATGGAGGTATTAATGATATTAGATACACAAACTGTCAGAATAAAAAAAGGCAAAGCAAGCCAAACTTCAGATTGACACACTATAAACTAACAAAGCTGTTCAAATTTTATAGCAGTGAGAGTCACACATACAAAAATTACTCCTTGAACAGATAGCCAAGTGATCTTGGATCCCAAGTCTCCCAGGTGCCACCTTAGGCAGTGGTGAATGGAAGATCTCCCTAAGGCACTGGGCAATGTCAGCACCCACTCTAAGTGCTATCTTGCAGAAAGTATGCTGATGGCCTCTGGAAAATATTAAAGTATTATCTTATATCCAGCTCCTTCCTATGTTACACCTATCTGGAGTGCTGTCAGAGTAAAATAAGAGGGAGAGGGGGGAAAGCCCCTCCAAAAACTAGAACCAAAGTCTGTCTGAGCTGCCTTTCCAAAAGAAACATCGATGTAGTTTTGTTTTTATGTAGTTCTTGGATATGAAGACATCTTTTTCATTGAGGTCTGCCTTGTACCAATTGTGATTGCATTCTTCATCCAAAATCTTTAGGATATCCCCTTATTTGAAGCTCAGCTCATAATCCGTGGTGGCTTTGAAGCTATACTTGGTGATGGCTTCCGTGCAGAAAGGTGACAACTTAGACCTACAGTAATTATTTCATGCCTAGTGGAAACGTCAGTGCTGAAGAACAGATGAGAGCTTCAGAACTTATCCTTCTCACCATCCTGGGCTATCTACCAGGCTTCTGAGCAAAAGCCTGTGAAAGGAGTTTTTGCTTGCAGAAAGTAAAGTTCACTGTAGGATGAAAGATATAGCTTTGTTCTGACCATACTGGTAGTTGTGGTGCTTGTAAAAATACTTTAGTACAATCTCCAGCAAAATTATTGGCTTAGGCCTGCTTTTGCATACTCTCTGTCTTTCTCCTTTATTACTTGTCTCTTGCCTCATAGCAAAGCTCCTCTGCTCTTCTTCTTAGGCATAGACTGGAAAGTTGACCACTGAGGTTGACTGAATAGTATTACGACTAGCCCAGGAGGGTTTTGGCCTTAGCTGTTAGCAGGATTTAACTTTAGGTTCTTAGAAAGTTGATGAAATTTAAAAAGTTGTTATTGCACCTATTTCAGTTTCCATGGGAACACTGATAAAACGTTTCACTTCTTCCATAATCTCTTCTCATTATCTTCTGGAAGATAAGTCATCTGCTACCTAATTTCCTGGGCATCTCAGTACTTATTTCAAGTAATATCTTTTTCTTTCCTTATTAGAGAAAATTTTGGAGCTGCTCATGTGTCACTCATACACTCTCACCACCACTGACTCTGTATGTCACTGCCTAGAACAAAGGGTGGACAGAGATCATAGTGCATGGTTAGAAGTTGTAAGATAAGGAAAAGTGGCACAGAATTAGGAAATAGCATCATAGAATCATTTAGGCCGGAATAGACCTTTAATACATTTAATAGGTTGGTATTCCTTCTGCAATGGGCTGGGAGGTACCTTTACCAGATATGTGATATAAGCAACTGGAAGGAGGTGGCTGTTCATGCATTCAGAGTGTAAAGAAGTAGCACCAAGGTCATGGTATGTATTGTCATGGAATGCTGGGGATCTGCAGATCTCAAGAACTGACAAGGAAGACATGTCACTGTTCTATCACATTCAGACAACAGCAGACCGTTTCTGAGTCTGAAGTTTTGTTTTATACAACCAGAGAAGGCATGTCACAATAGTCCTGCAGTGACAATCTTGTATCTTAGAATTAATAATGAACTATTGTAAGTCAGGCAAGTATCTGAGAACCTTGATGTATTGGTGTTTCTCTGAGTAACACTGAACCTAGGAATGAGAATAAACAAGAATAATAATGAGAATTTCTGAGAATACAGAGGGAGCTAAAATTACTTTTGTCTTGCTATATTTTTATTTTATTATATAACAAGGAATTTTTACATGAGAATCTTTTCTTAATTGGAAACAGCTAAACCTAAGTTTGACACTACAGGAAAGTGGCTAGATAAGTTGACAGCATAGGGAGAAACCCCAAACGGTTGTATTAATTTTATGTGGTGTATTAGGTTTGCTCGAGATGGGGATAATTTTCCCCATATCAGCCCTCATAGTTCTGGACTTTGTACTGGTAGCTAGAAAGGTGTTGATAACACACACCAGTGTTTTGGCTGCTGCTGAAAAGCGTTCACACAGCAACTAGGCTGTCTCCAGCATTCTCTCCATCAGTAAGCTGGGGGATGGGCATACCCAGGACAGCTAACCCAAACTGACAACAGGGTTATTCCACACCATGTGAGATCTGCTCAGCAATAAAAATTAAAAGAAAGATGAAGAGGGTGGGGCATTTGTCACTATAGTATTTGTCTTCCAGAGCAACCGCTACATGTACTGAGGCCTTACCTCCTGGCAAGTGGCTGGACATCACCTGCTGATAGGAAGTAGAGAATAAATATTGTATTTTCCTTTGTTTCTATACATGGCCTTTGCTTTTGCTTTATTAAACTACCTTTATCTTGATCCATTAGGGTTTTATTTCCACCTTATTCTTCCACCTGCCCCCTCCATCCTACTGAGGAAGGGAGTGATAGGTTGACCTAGAGATCATCTGATTTCCAGCCAAGGTAAACCCACCACAGCTCTTTTTTGGCTCTTTTTTTGCTGGCAGAAACAAAAGTATGCTGGTGGCCTCTGGAAAATAATCTTTCATCCAGCTCCTCCCAATACTGCAGCTATCTGGAGTGTTGTCAGAGTAAAATAAGAGGGGAAAATAAAAAAAATCCCATTACCAAAATCTGTCTGAGATTCTTGGCTTTATTACATTGATGTAGTCTAGAGAACATACTTTTTTCCATGTCTGCTGTTGTAAGTTTTTTTTACTGTAGTGGCTGTTGTTAGGTATATGTACTATTCTCTTCCCAGGGAATATTAGTAAGGTATTTGTTTCTTGGAAGGTGCAAAGGCAAATGGTCCACAACCAGCTTTGTCCAGTCAGTTTCAGAGCAGAAGAGTTGTAATCTGAAATGCTAGAATAATATAGACAATGCAAGAAAGTAATTGGAAGACTGCCAACCTGGTACAAAAGATGTGCATGAACCTTACTCATACTGTAATAACAGAAAGAATTTATTTCATTTTAAAAGCCTGTTTGAGAATTTGCACCAACAGGCCAGATAACACAAAGTAGGGATTGTGCTATATAATCACTGGGTATTATAATTTGAATAAAAAATATCCCAAGAGTTTATGAAAAATTAACTCTCTATCAAGATAAGATCTTAAACAACTGTGACCTTCTAAACCTTATCTTGACTTTGTACAGGAATTATTGATAAATTAAATATATAATAAGAAATCTATTTTTTTTATTAATGATAATATTCAACTCTGAAAGCATCTCTGAATATTTAAAAGCACAGACTCTTTTGCTATTCCTATCCTCATTTACGTTTCTTTTTTGTCATTAATCTTCAACAAAATTTTTGTGTTAGCTCTAAAACGATTATTCATGCAAATGATCTATGTTGTGATATTATAGCTGAATGCAACCAAACATATCATGTAATTCCTATGTATACTTATATATGTGTATTTTTTTGCCACCTTATACTCAAATCCACAACTACCCTATTGTTTCATATTCTCTCTACTTTCATCTTTCTCCCCTTATTTTTCTATTTTTAGCTTCATTTACATGTGCAGAACTTCACAATGTTTACAAGTCCAGATAACTCACTCCTTGTCCTATTTTTCAAAAACAGTAGCAATGGTATTCCTAGAGTACTGTTAGGCCAATATGCACATCATCTAGCTTAAGAATGCCAGTTCAAGTGCTTTGGAACATCTACTTCTCTCTATTAACTACCTAAAAAAATACCCTAGTGATAGGACAAACCCTACCTTTTATATATGTATACACTTTCACTCTGAAGTGTATGCAAGTTGGATTTAACTGCAGAAAGTGAGTGTAATTAACAGAACTTTGATTTCCACTATGTGGATGTGGAGCCAAGGGATTATGCCCTTGTCTCACTCCATAAAATTCTACAAGTTAAATGAGTCACATAAGACCTGGAATCAATTCACATGGCTTCTTTCCTTTTTGAGAGCTTAAATCCAGTCTTCTTTGAGAAGTAGCTGGATGCATGCTAGGCTTCATATTACTCTGGAGTGGCATTTACCTCAGTCACATCTATTACAGTTTTATACCTGGGAGAGTAAGTAGTCACTGAGCCAGAAAGAGTGTACAGAGGATTCAATGAAATTCCCTATATAGACTTTGCCTAATCCATGGTTTGTGGTACCCATTTCTGTTGCTCACAGCCACAAGAAAATAATAAATAGAAACTGCTAGATGGACTGAGCGATGTGTAATACTGTATGTGGCACAGGAGCTGCTCATAACTGTTGTCAGTTGACTGGTAAAGATAGGGGTAGATTTTACTGACCTTAGATCTGAGAGGTAACATTACAGTCACATAAGTACTTTACTTTCACTTGTCTTTTAACTTCTTGTTATTTAAGGAAGCATAGGAAGTGTTTTACAGCCTCTGGCAGCATGTAGAAGTGTGACTCTATTTTTTTAACATAATACAACTGAATTTCTGTACTTTTACATGACAGATTATATCTACTATATCACCCCTTTTGTTCAATGTCAGCCTTTACTGTTAAGACTGCTAAATCAGAACACCAATTAAACCCTTTATCTCAAGCATTTCATAGTTATTTGTGATAAAAAAAGCTTTGTGCACTATGGGGAAGAAGTGAGAGATTACAGTGGGAGACTCACTGCTGTGGGGAGTGGGGGTCTGCCAATCTAAGCTGTTGTCCAGGAATGTTTGTTGCATTCTGGAATCTCAGGAAGGGCATTGTGGAGAGGCTGTTCAAGCTTGCTTAGTCCTTAGATAGTCCTTATGACTGTTTTGAAAATCCACAAAAATGATGAAGGGACTACAGCAGCTCCCACATGAGGAAAGGCTAAGATAGCTGTGACTGTTCAGCCTGAAGCAGAGAAGGCTCAGGATGTGTCACATTAAAGTATATAAATACCTAAAGGTATCTCTAGAGGTCCCTGCCACCTCAACCATTCTGTGATTCTGTGAGTCTACGACATAATTGGTATAGTCAAGCAGATTGATTCTATATAAGGCAGCAATGTTATGGTCATGCAACTGAGTCAATATTTGAATAAAAATATTTCTATTTTTAAATATAAAAATAAGTTTTCTTCAATCTCAGGTTTTGGAGCTGAAATATCTCCTAGCCTTCCCTCATGGATTTAAAAAAACCAAAACCCAGTGTTCTAACAGAAGTGCTTGCAGTATGAGAAAAAGCAGGTTTAGTAAGGCATTCTTGGTAGATCATTTAAGCAAATGAAAAAATTTTTAAATGTATGATAGGTATATGTTTTGAATGTTTGCAGACTAATGCCAGAAAAATTAATGCTTATGGAAGTTGTAGGTGTGTAAAATTCTTAACTTTCCATTCAAGAGCATGCCAGGTATACACATGTGAGGAAATTTATCCTATTTCTACTGACAAGGGTACCTGGATATAGAAATACATTCAGAAAATACTGGGAGGTGAGGGGGTGATCTTTTAATAAATAATAGCTTAAAGATAAAGAGAGAAAGATCCTAGGGTAGCACTTGCAGTTGCTTCGAGTTGAAGAAGTATTTTTGTTAAGATTAAGATATTTTTCTGAAAATTTGGCATTGTTGAAAGGTTGTTTTTTTTTCCTGTGGTGCTAGTGATATTAAAGCACTTATAAAGTGCATGCATCATGTGAAATTTTCTTTAGGTAATTATCCATGGACACTGACAACCATGAAATTTCAGGAATATGATGCTATGCTTCTCAGCTGAGAATAGCAGACAGTGTTTGCTGTTGGATTACCCTAGAGTACTACTTGTTTGCTTTTGTTTTTTTTTCCCCAAGCTTCAGTTTATATTTGAATTCATGTAAATTACATGTTTCATTTTGTATTAGTGAGGAAGAGGGGTATAAGCATGCAAGGTATAAAAGTGATAATAGCATTGACCTGTAAGTAACATGTCATTTTAATAGCCTTAAATACTACTATTCCAACTGAGATACCAAAACTGAAGAGTAGTGGTAATGTGTTGAGTTAGGAAGGCAATTGACTGAAAAAGTACTATCTGTCAGAAAGTTTGAAATAAAATTGAAAATGCAGCTGAGGAAATGGAAAATATGTTCTGGAGTGCAGATTACAAGTGCTCCTAGGAAATGTATAGAGGTAGTGCATCTCTATTCCAGCTGTACCCCACTTTGGAAGCACAGCAAGAACTAATGTCAGTACAGGAACCTGAAGGACAAGCCTTGTTTCCGTGTCAGTCACCTATTTCTACATCCCTAGAGACTTTGTGATGATCATTTCTGGGGCCAAAATGGTGTAGCTTACATAGAAGAGTGGCAAATGCTTCAGGAGTTGCCAACACTTGTCCCATTATAAGGTTAATCCTTGCGGTGTTAAACTCCCTGACGGAGGAATAAAAAGAGAGAACCCAATTCTCAGATTGCACTTAGTGCATCAGATACTTTTCCTAAGGGAACAGTCATACGGTTTAGAAATGTCTAAGTTAATAATTCTGCTATCACGTATAATGAAAGGAATTGATTAATATCACAAGCAGTGGAGAAACCACTTTTGAAAAAAAAAAATCCTTACTTCCTCAGAAGCTATACAGAGAAGTACATCTGAAGTTTATCTTCAAATTATTATGGCTGTTGATTTTATTTTCCTGGTGCCCTCTTTTTAATTTTTACCTGCTTTTCTTCTCCTTTTTTCTGTTCCTTTATATAAAATAGATAACACTTTTCAAAATTGAATAGATACTTATAAATAACTGTGAAATGGGAAAAAAGTCTGTAATTAAAAATAAATTAAGCACAGTAGAATGTCTGAGAATTTTTTTTTTCTTCTAACATGGGAAATGAATGTTGGTATTAATGGGTCAAACATGAGTAAGATTTGTATTCTACTTTAACCAGTATTTTGCCATTGGTAGCACAGCATTGNAGCACAGTAGAATGTCTGAGAATTTTTTTTTTTCTTCTAACATGGGAAATGAATGTTGGTATTAATGGGTCAAACATGAGTAAGATTTGTATTCTACTTTAACCAGTATTTTGCCATTGGTAGCACAGCATTGCTCCATTTATTTATGGAATAGATGTGTTAATGTGACATTTCACCAGTCTTAAATTTTGAACTAATATCATTCCCTGCATATACATTACTTTTTTCTTTGTTTGCATATATTTAAAAACTAAAAGCATCGTAAAATTCTCAGTCATACTTGTGGATATATTATTATAACAATAGCAAATGACTGTTTTATTTTTTTCTCTTGTTTTAATGTCTTCTTAGTCTACAGAACAGATTTTCAAGTTTAGCCTCTGTAGGAATGAACTTACATTATTACTGAAAATACAGTGGTTTATTTAGAATATTCTTTCAAATATTCGTTAGCATTTTAATATCCATCTGTTAGCAAGCATCAGAAATTTTCATAAAACTTGCTTTTTCTTGCTTATTTTTTAATGAAATACAATCCAGCATGCAATTATGAAATAACCAAAGCTCCAGGTCTCCTGTTTCCTATATGCCATTGAAAACAGCTACTGAGTTGAGCAGCATGTACTATAATTAGCTTTCATTCTGTTTTGTGCCCATCTTACACAAAGCACACAAAGCACATGTGTGGTTCACATCTTCACTTTGTGTCCAATGCACAAAAAGCAGCATGGAGCCCACTCACAAATCAAGTTAGTAATGAAAAATATTTGTTCTTCTTTTCAGAGCGTTTGGGAATTTTCTGCCATCTGTAAGTTATTCTTCCCTATAAAATGTTAGAAAAAAAGAAATCTGGAAAGAGGAAGACAAACATCTCTGTGTAGATAGCTCCGAGTTCTGTGTCAATACATTCTGATGGAAACAGATGACACCACAAATTCCCCTAGTGTAATCATATATTTAAAAGAAAAGTGTAAGGTAGATATCTAAACTGAAATGAAAAACAGTAGTATGTGTTGAAGGACAGAAACCAGTTTGTGATCTGAATTCTAGTTTTACGTATGTATGGGAGAGCAGAAAAGTTAATGATTAGTTCCTCCAGTTGGCATTTCTTATTTGCTAGCTTTAGTCTCCATATTGGTCAGTTGTTTATTTAGATGGCTTTTTCTTTTGTTTGGACCTGGGATGTTTCCTGCTGGCTCTTCAAATTCTCTCCAAGAAATGAGGTAACTCGAAGCTATATTAGCAATGCTTAATACTGCTATGAGTTTGTGTGAATCTAGGCTAAAAAACTTGCTTGGCTTGCCATTAAAAATTAGCACATACAAAATTGGTAATTGTTAGCTAGTTTAGCCTATTGCCATTTGTTTGATACTGACTTTTTTTTTTTAGTTGTTTATGGATAAAAATAAGATGTGTCTTGCAGAACAAAAGGCTAACTCCCAAGTTCATCAATCAAATACATTGTTAGAAGAATATACTAGTTGAAGTGTCTAAGAATGTACATTTTTCAAGACCAAACCAAAATTATTAGTGTACCTCTGTTTATCTGATACTGTACACACACACACAGGTTTTGGGCACTAAGTTTTGAAAGGCGGGTTTTGGCAATGGACATCCGCATAGGGTGATATGAAATAGAAGCTCCAACACAGCTACTGGGAAGAGGTTTCTTCATTTTGATTGTCTCCAATTCAAAATTATATTCATGGGGAGTGGATGTGGAAAAAGAGGGGAAACCTTTCTTCTTCCTATTGCTGACTATAAACCTGTTTCATTTGTTTCATAGCTCTACTGCATTTACTGCCTATACAGTCTTGCCACAGTAGCACATAGCACAGTGAAAGCTGCCTTGCTTTCCTTCTCAGACAATGTATGATTCTCTGAAATCATTTCAGAAGTTACTACATACTGTCTCTGGATGATAATGATGATGTGAAAACAATATAAATCCAGACACCGTCACAACTATATTGCTGTCATAGCCAATGCTTTTCACACCTTAAACTTGGTCCAAAACCACAGCTGGAACCTTTGGAAGGCAAAATACAGTATTTTGAACAAAAATGCCCATCCAAACAAGGCAAATGTAAAAATATGGTGTCTGCAATTCTCTTTGTCTACCTGCCCTGCATAAATAGTTTTTAGCCCATTGGAAAGCATATCAAAGCCTGGACACCTCAGTTTTGTAAAAGATACAGTGCTTTTTGTGTACTTTTTCTAAAGTTAATTTGCTACTATTATAGCTTAATTTATCCAGAGCTTAAATTTGCCAAGCTTTTACTTATTTACATAAGTGTAAGATTTAGCAGAACTGTCCATTTGAACCAGTAGTTTCTGGCATTTGGGTTGTACCAAATGGTATTCAAACCTGCATTCTGTGATGTACTGAAATATACATTTTCTCTCTGGAGCTTGTGCAGTCTAAATCCTTGGAGGCTTTCAAGATTTGGCTGGCCAAAGCCCTGAGCAGCCTGGCCTGACTCCAGAGCTGACACAGCTTTGGGCAGGAAGTTGGACCAGGAACTTCCTGAGGGACCATCCAGCCCAAATTTCATTATATAAGACAGCGTGAGAAGATGCAATTTCTTAACTAACAAGTTCTGAACAAGTGTTGCTGAAGATATGAACTTAGAGTGAAAATGAGAAACAAGCCTAAAAGTTAGATTGCACCATGTCAAAAGAACTTGCCTTGAATTGGGATACACTGGAATTTAGCTTTCAAAGTCCAAAATGTGGTGTCCTTTTCAGCTTCTACTTAGCCCCTGAAAGAACTTCATTAGGTTTTTTCACATAACACAATGGCTGTGTCTGTCAGTCACTTCCCTTTAATGTCTGAACTCAAAGGGAAAAGAAGTATTACAAATTTTGAATATCCACAAATTTAATAGAGAAAGTGTTTTAAAAAAGCTTTGTAAGTGGATGTTTTCTCCTCCCACATAGCATGGGAGTATTTTTTCTTGGTTACTAGGGAATTCACCCACACCAAGTGCTCTTAGAAATGTTCATTCAGGATAAGCTCTAATCATAACTTCTTAAAATCAATTGACTGAAAGACATAAATCAATGGAAATTATGATCCTTTTATTCTAGCACCCACTTAGAAGCTGATTTCATTTTTCCCATAAGATTTACAATGTCAGCTGTATTTGAACATTTTAAACATTGCAAAAATATATAACAGTATATGAGATCCTATTGTAGCAGGAACAAAGAAAAAAAAAAAAGAAAACCTACATGCAGAACTTCATTGGCAATTCTAATGCAAATAATTTATAATTTTAAGTGTCTGTATTGTGATTGCTATGATTTTTATTATTTGACTTTATAGACATGTTTTTTTGGTTTGTTGTTTTTTCTTTTCTTTTTTTTTGTAAATATTATGAAATTAGTATTCTCCCTACAAAAGGTATCTGTGCTATATAAAATTTAAATATCTGTGGAATATAAAATTTAAATAAGGGATTTATTTACTTTTCAATCTGGCTTGCCTGGTTAATTAGTCTGTACATTCCAAATTGAAGATGAACAGATCAGATCATCACAATTTTGTATGATATTTGTAATAGGAACTCCCCAAGAGTGGTAGCTGTCTATCAAGGCAATACTATTTCCAAAGATTCCTGTAGAGAACAAATCAACAGATAAATGCAAAGCAGAGGTTATTCAATGAAAAGGCATAGCCTGAAAAACTGAGAAGCTGCATGAGTAGATCTTTCCGTCACCTATGTTTAGAAGTTTGGAGGAAAACAGTTGAGGCTGGATGTGACAGCATACAAA
Source organism: Agapornis roseicollis (assembly GCA_002631895.1). Classification (NCBI taxonomy): domain Eukaryota; kingdom Metazoa; phylum Chordata; class Aves; order Psittaciformes; family Psittacidae; genus Agapornis; species Agapornis roseicollis. The sequence goes on from NDXB01000901.1 coordinate 108,909, forward strand.
ATTACTCTTGTCAAAAGTAATCCTAGCTCATATATAGGAATTCTATTGCCAAAATAAGGTTTTGAGATGGAAGTATATTGCCTGAAGTTCTGAGAATAAACAGTTATTTTTTATTCCTTAACAACTTACTGCTGCCCTCATTACACTGATATATATACTTCTGCATATACTGCATATTCGACTTGAGCCTGCTTTTCCAATATCACCATCTCCTCTTGACTTCAACTGAATTGCAAAGATCCAGCCTATCTGGAAAGCACACTATAAATACTTCTGCAAAGAAAACATACATACTGAAAGCTCTTACATGATAAATATATCATTTTAACTGCACCATCTAACAGCCTTCAGAATAACCCAATTATTTTTCTCCCAGTACAGAAATCAGAAAAAGGAAGGATGCTTACTTTTCTCTTCTTATCTAGATATCAGTCAGGAATATTTCAGTCTTTCTGATTTTTGACAGAGTCAAATATAATCTACATTCTGGATTACAACAAACATAGGTCATACCTCGGAAAAATGAGAAGACTCTAGACATTATAATTGTTAAACTTACTATACGGTATGCTGAAGAAGATGTTAGTGTACATGTCAAAAGGCTGTGTTTTTACATCACTTTAGCAGCAAGAGGAAATATTAAAAGCATTATCCATTGAAAGATTTGCTACCACTCTAATTTCTATAAGTTACATAGCTGTGACTTCAATAAGAACCACTCATGTAAAAAATAAAGTGGCAAATTGAAATAATGGAGCAATTTCTTTGGACTCTAAAGTAAACAAGTGTATTTTTTTTTTCCCCAATCCTTGTGTTTCTTCTCCAGAATTGCAGTTACTTATGGTACAAACACATTTTCTGCAAAACTCTTAAGCAGCAAATTTCTGGAAGTGGAAATAAAAGAACAGTAAATAATTATTTATTATTTTGCCTAGTGCTATGAGATGTTTTTCTGTAACTGTTCTGCATGTCACTCAAATACATTCTCAAGCAAACTTATTTGACACTCTGATAGTGACAAAAGGAGTTTTCTTTTTACTTTTTTTCATTCTTCTAAGTTGCAATAAAAATGTGCACTATAAATGACCTTTGAAATAAAATATCCGCAGCAACGCTCCATAGCTCTGATAAAATCAGCTCTCTAATTAGTTAGTTATTTTATTTTTGCTGAAGGAATGTGCAAAAAGGGCACAGTAAGAATTGTACTGCTGCTGCTCATACCTGTGAATATCCAATGTTTAATTCAGTAGACTAAGTTTTCAAAACCACAGAATGCAAAGAGAAGCAGAACTGTGGCACTCTATACATGCAGCTCAGTCTTGTCTTGGTTTCTTAGTAAATACCCACTTGAAAACTATTTTCTACAGTTCTTCTATAAGGTTTTAGGCCTTCACATGACTGCTAAATAAATCTACTGACAGGGGAAAAAGTCAGTCCCCTGCACCCACCATTAAGAGATGTGGTTAAGGTTTATTTGAAGCTGCTTTCATTCAGGTAAATCTTCTGGAATGGTAGAGTCTGCAATATTTGTAACTAGGCAAAATATAAAATCCTGTTGTATACCCCAAGGAAGAACTGAAGTGCCTGAGGTGTGTGGTCTAGGCAGTCTTTTGTCCTTGCTAACAGACCGCTTATCTGCAGCCCTGGGGCTACAGATTGAGATTGCACAGCTGTTTTTGCTGCCTTTTTGCCAGCAGAGGTTCCAAGGAAGTGCAGACTGTGCACAGAAGTAGTACAAAAGGTGTAATGCATAGGTCTTGCTAGTCATTCTGAGGAAGCTGGGAAAAGACCTGCAGGTCGAATTAGTACTTGATCCTCTCCAATGTAATTTTAGAAGTTATATTAATTCTGAAAGTTTGCATTATTATTGCTTCCATTATATCTGTTCTGTTCATAAATGTGAAGCTTTCTGTCAAGATTTTCATTCCTAAACCTTTAGCATATATGAAAGAGGCAAAATAGTACACATAGTGGTATGCAAAGATACATGTAAATGTATTTGACATAGACTACCAGCACGCATTCACAGCACTGGATTTTTAGCAGAATTTGGTTACACTGTTCAGAATTTCTTGGAGTTGTTTTGGGTTTTTTTTTGATTGATTTTGTGTTTGTGGATTTGTTTGGTTTGTTTGCTTGGCTTGGTTGGCTTTGCTGTTTCTTGGTTTTGTTTTTGTTGTTTTGTTTGGTTTGTGGTTTGGGGGTTGGTTTGTTGTTTTGGTTTTTTTTTTTTTGTTTTTTTTTCATGAGCTAAAAGAAATCTTCTGGTTTGAACCATTCTTCATTTTTCCTAAAAAGATCTCCTGTGTGAAAGAGTAGTGTAAACAGTAAATCGTTTGGGTGGTTAAGTATTTTTAACTTCTGCCTTACAAAACAAAACATACTAAGTGCCAGCCATCTCTATTCTGGGAAGAGAGCTCTCAGTAACTAAACTCTCATGACAACTTGCTGCCACCAATGCTTCTGGAGTGTAGGTGTGTGATGTCCACCTAAATGCTCTAATGCATGGTGACCTGTGCAGGTAGTGGATAGTATCATGTTTCTTTAAATTAAACCTGTATTCTTTATTTCAGAACTTTTTCTTTTTACACAGGCCAGAGCTTGTTTTCAGGTAGATACACAAGAAAAGTGAGAGGGCAAACATGCATAGGTGGTTTTTATATGGACATTCCCTAGCTTTTCAGAAAGTGGCTTTACAAAGCTGATATAATGCATATAGTGGAATTATCTTTAACTGGGGGGGGGGTTTTGGCAGGGGAGTTGTGTTAAAAGGAAAACATTTCTCACTGTTTTTCCTTCACTTTCAAAACTGGTCTATTTGATTTTTATCATGGAGCTTTTTTATCATTATGTAGGAGACTATTTTTCATACATTTCATAGAAAAAAAAGAGATGAACTTTCCATAAAAAATTAATGTAAAGTCATTGTAGTGACAAGTCAATATAAAAGGTGCTGTAACGACTGTATTTGTGCTGTAAGTAGTGTATTATGGGACTAATTTTTTAGTTTTCTGCTTAAGAATTTATTTATTCCGTGAAATCTAGGCATTTCAAATATTTTTCCAGTGCCACAATAGAAAAAGTTTGGGGACAGGAATTTGAACATGAATATTCTATATCTTAGCTGAGGGGTTTTGATCACTGTAGACTCAATCTCTTCTTTTGAAGAATAACACTAAAGAGAGTAGTTTCTTCCCCTCTTTTTTCCCCTATATCTGCTTTTGATCAGAAATTCCATCTTTGTCAAGAGACAATATATATTTCCAATGGAAAAACAAACAAACAAACAAAAAAACCCAAACAAACAAAAAAAAACCCAACATTGTCAAAATGTTTCTGGGGACGTTTTTTTTGTAACAAAACTCTTATTTTTAAATCCAGAAATTATTAGATTGTTAAAAGTAGTGGCATTCCCCAAATAATTTCAAGTTTAATAAAAATACATGTATCATTCTCTAAACATAAGGAAATACATTGAAATTTTGAGTCTAACAAAGTCAGTGGAAATAGTTTCTATATATTTTTCCATGGAGCCAAGATTTCACCTGCTTATAAACTTGTCTATGAGCAAGGAGTAAGAACACTTGTATGTAAGTAAAGCCAAGAATTTATTCTTAGTATAATTGCAAGCTTAAGTTTAATCATTCTTAGTCCAGATGTAATCATTAGAGAAAGGGAAAGAAAACTAATGCCATTAAAATTGTTATATATGCATTTCTTAGTTTCTACCCTATGGGAAGCTATGCTTATCCTCCCATACTCCTCTGGGACCTGAGGTTGCGGAGTTCATGCTGGTGCTGAGGCAGGGTGTGAAAGGAAGGATGTGAGGGGGGGGTCCTCAGTATCTGGAGTCCTTTACTGGCAGAAAAATTATGCTGATAGTTGCTTTTTCCTTGGTCTAGAATCCACTTTGGGTTATCTTTTATAGGTTTGGTAACACACGTTTTACACCTATCTGCTTCTCCTCTGTCTTAACATGACTATGTTTCCCTACACTGTGTTAGTCATATTTTGTTCCTCACAGAGTAACTGTTGCTGTTTCCTATAAAAACCTGCAGTTGTACCATGTAAAGATAAACAGAAGTAGGACAAACTGTCATGGATGCCTGGTCAACTAGAGAAACTGCTGTCACAGCTAAACCAAGTAAAGCAAAGTTGCAGGCAGGTCAAGAAAGGTTCACTAAGACTTACAAAGCTCAGTGCTGAGGCCTTGCAAATTAAGTACAGGGCTTATAGCCCACTATTAACAATGTCAATGGACAGGATTACAAACCTTAGTGATAAGGAGAACATGTGCCATAACTTTAAGCAACTGGAACTGTTCTGACAGTCTGCTATAATGTATTTTCTGTGGTACTAGGAGAAATGACTGCTCAGGACACCTAACAGCCAATTCAGTGCACAGATCCTAGGGATATTTTGTTTTTCTGAGGACTGATTTTTAGGAAATAGCAAAGACCTAGTACATTACCCAAAAATGGATAACAAACATGGAGCTGAAGCCAATAATGCTTTCCTTGCCTCTGACCTAGGGAGGTCAACAGTCACCTTCTAATTACTAGTGGGTTTGACACTATAAAAAAAAAAAACAACAAACAAACAAACGAACACATTGTCAAAACCCACAAAGCTCCTACTGATCCTGAGGCTTGCAGACTCTTCCAGAAGAGCTTTTGAATCTTGCAATGTTGGAGAACAAGTCAAAAGTGGCTGAAACATTGAGAAGTTTGATTAATTAACACTCAGAGTCTTGATCCTTTTCCAGGTGAAAGACCACTAAGTACCTGTTCTGTCTTGTAATTTGAATAACAGTTGCTACCTCTTGCAGGTGAAGGTCGCCAAAGGCAAAAGCAATTAGATCCCTGCTACGTTATACCTGTTTTCAAAGCTGATGGTTCACAGGTAGCTTGCTACAGGTGGCTTAGTAACAAGGTTTACATTTACAAATCTGGGCAATTAAACTGACATAGCAGTAGCTCCATTAAGCTATTCTGTCTTATAATGAGAAGTTTTGTTAAACCACTGCCACATATAGTGCTACAACCGTGGAAAAAACATGCGAATTGCTGAACCTAATGTATGGAATAGTAACATGTTGGCACTTTGTCTGTACAAACATTTGTGTTTGACTATTCAGAAAAAAATTAAATTTTATTTATGTAGTTATTTTTAGTTTTTGTCAGGTAGAAAATCCCTTTGGATTTGATACGTATCTCTGTGGCTTCTCTCATGGCAAGTTAAAATTTTGTCTGCTGGTATCTTGCAGTAGATACTATGGTATTTGAAATAGGGAATGCATTCAATTTTTTATCAAGGTTTTGTTATTCATGAGCTTGTCTGGTTTTACAGTTTGGTATGTTGCACACTTACCCTAAATAACTGAGAATTTTAGAACACAAACTTCATTAATCAAAAAGAACCCAAATCTGAAGATGTGTAAACATGCCATAAACTGAAGCTCTTCTCAGCAGATATGCTCTCTTTGGCTCAATACTGGCTTTGTGAAGAGAAGCACTCTGTTTTTCTCATCTTAGTAACTTTTGATTATGTTCTTACAATTGAGGAAGAAACTTGCTATAATTTCATTGCTTGATTTTTAGATCTATGTGAGGTTTCTTTGTTTGTTTCTCTCCATGTTTACTTCAGACCTCAAAATACTGGAAAAAAATGACTGGCAGTGTGTAACACTTTAAAAAAATTCATAGTGATAATATACACTTAGGAAATTATTAAATACTGTACACAGAAAACATAATCAATCTTAAATTATCATAAGAATTGCTATATTTACAGTATCTGGTACTTTCTTGTAACCTCTAGGAAGGAACCCCAGTGTTTCCTTGACTTCTGTACAGCTCCTGGTGTCAATAGATATTCCTCTTTGTCAGGCAAAATCATGGTCACAGTTTTGCAGGGATAGCTCCTGACAATAACAATGTCCTTTTTCTGACATGCATAATAAAGTCAAGCTGTGTAGCATGAGAGAAAGGGAGGTCTTGCAGAATTAATACGGTATTTGTTTATCACAACTTTGTACTTTCTAAAGTACTTCCATATTACTTGATACTTTCACATTTTATAGATAATCATTATAATACTTTCAACCCAAATGTAATCCTAAATAATCTCTGCTCCAAAACCATTTCTATCACTTTACTTAAGAAAACCTATTTTTCTGAATTTCCTTCGACAGTGGCTGCTCACCTTCTATGAGATGAGTAACATTGTTCAAGCCTAAATCTAGAACACCAGAACATTAGAAGCCTGAAATACCTTCTGACTGAGTTTTCTAGAACATCTGAAGGTTCCAAGAAAAATAAAACAGCAAAAATATAACATCAGAGTAATTATAATGGATTGGACAGTAGTATGGACTGAAGAAGCCTTCCCCAGAATAGTATAGAGTGGGTGGCTAGTGTGAGGAGGCTATGAACTCTGATTTTTGGTTATTGTGGTTTTTTTGTTTGTTTGTTTGTTTTGGGTTTTTTTGTTTTGTTTTGGGTTTTTGTTGTATTTTTGTTGGTTTTTTGGTTGGTTGGTTGGTTGGTTTTTTGCTGTTTTCTCCACATTTATTCCATTTGAGAATTTAGAGTGCCATCGATACCTTGCCTATCATTAGGATTTATAAATCTATGACCAGCTGTAGTTTTGGTGGGTCGTAGTGGGTTTTTTTTTTTTTTTTAATTTCTACTTTGAGCAGATAGAAAGTGATTTTTTTTGTAATTATTTAATGATATCCAGGAAAACTATGTCAGGAAAACCATGTCAAAGTGTTTTCTACATGTATCCTAAGGGAAGCTAGTTTGCTGGTTGTTCTGGGCTCCAGTGTTAATGAGTTATCTTGGCACAGACACGACACTCCCTACTTTTGCTAAGGATGCTTTATCCTAAGAGTTTACTGTCTGAAATGAAAATTCAGTACTGGGTTTGGAAAAATACAGCATTGGTTTACTTAACAATTATAAGCTGCTGATATTCAATATTCAGATTGACACAGTGTCTCTTGCCAAACCAAAATCATAGTGGAAAATTTACAGCTGACCTATTTTTCACATTGCAAGACTTATGTTAGAATAGCCTGAAGCATTTTCTTTCCAGATCCAGATTACCATCAACTAGATATGCATCTAGCAACATGTAATATGAAGGATGTGATGATTCATTGTCAGAATCCAACAAAATAGAATAACTCTATCTCATTGAAATATCCATCTAATATTTTCTTAAGTTGCATAATGCATTGTTAAATTCTTACTAAATCAGCTGATGGAAATTCAGATTCTGAGGAGTATATGACAATCAGCCACCTGAAATGATACTTCTCAGACAGAAGCTGGTGATATTCAGGTTAAATTCTTGTCCACCCTTTTACTTGCTTTTTTGTCAGTTCAGATTTCTAAATAGAAAACAGCTAAAACAAAAACAGTAAAAAACCCAAGCAAACAAACAAACAAAACCCAACAAAAAAGCAGTGCAGGTTGTTTTCTGGGTAGGTTTTTTTAAAAAAAAAAAAATAAAAAAAAAGGGTTTCTGAGTATTTGTAGACTAGATATACAGCAAGACCCAGAGAAGGTCTTTGGGCTNGCAGTGCAGGTTGTTTTCTGGGTAGGTTTTTTTAAAAAAAAAAAAATAAAAAAAAAGGGTTTCTGAGTATTTGTAGACTAGATATACAGCAAGACCCAGAGAAGGTCTTTGGGCTAAATGAAAGCCAAGTCTGTTGCAGCTAGTCATGTTTTGCTTATTTTTCTGTCTTTTCACCTCTTTCTACCAAAAAAATTCACCCCTCATAAAAAGAAAAATAAATTCCTTGGACCTTTCTGGGGCATTTATGGATGGTTTAAGCCAGAAAGTAAATTTAGTGGCTTTGAGATCCCTAAGTCCTTAACCTTTTCAATGTTGAGAAGAAAGCAGTAATGAATGAGTTCTAATTGTAACCTACAACTTACTGCAGCTGTCTTTATCCAAAAAACTTATGGTGGCAACTATCTAATGCTGTTATGCTTAAGATCCTGTCAACACTGGCATTGTAAATCCTATTCGATTGCTTTTTGGAATTTGGCCATAAAAATTGTGCTTCAAATTGAACCTTGCTGTGCATGGCTCTAGACTAATAGCTTTTCCATTTTCTTCATACATATTTTAAATTAAATGGATTTTCAGAAAGCAAGACCAAAAGAAAGCTATATTTAAGAAAATAGGAGTTCTCATAGTAGTTCATTTGTTTTGTCTTCATTGCTCAGCCACTGAAGAAGAAGCAGATGAGATAAAAGCATTAATTGTATTTCTTTCATATCCTGTTTCTCACTCATATGAATTTATTTATCACTACCATCATCCAGGTATGCCACATCTCTCCTTCTGTTTCCTACCTTCTGTCTTTCATCTGTATTTTCAGTTAGTTTCATTTTTTCACGCTTTCTTAAGTCTTTCTAGGGGTTTCCAAATGGCTTCCTGATTATATTCTGTTACAGTAATCCTGCAGTCATAATGGGAAATCTATGACAAATCTTTAACTGCTGAAACCACCCTTTTTTTCTTACCTATGTTTCTTTATTCCCTTAGTATTTCTCACTTAATCTGACTTGTACATTCTCACTTTCATTGCTAAGCCTGCTGACCAAAATGTGAATGACATGTATCGGTGTCTTCAAACACCTGTTTGGCTGTCTATCTATATAACTCTTCTTGTGAGATATAGATTAGCAGTGGTTGAAACAAAACTCTTCCTGTCTGTTTTTTTTTGGTTTTTTTTTTTTTTTTTGTTTGTTGGGTTTTTTTTTGTTTTGGTTTGGTTTGTTTTGGTTTTTGTTTTGGTTTTTGTTTTTTTCCTTCTCTTTTGGAGTATTTATTCCCATTTCTGTTACACCATCTTATTCTGCACAGGTTTAGTTTTGCACTGGAAGAAATCAAAAGATCTCAGATTACAAGCATTCATAAAATCTTTTCCTCATTTCTCCCAATAAAAGACCCAGCTATCAGAGAGGTTCCAGTATAACTTTTTAACAGCCTTTCCTAAAACCCTCCTTACGGACTGATGAAGCATACATCACAGTGGGCAATGTATAAAAAAGGAAAACATATGAAATATTTTTGTTAGGTAACAACACAGTGAAAAATACCGTAACATAGACAACTTTTTTTGGTCTAAGAATCCTTACATTTGACACAGGAATTATAAAAATGGGGCACCAAAGCTGAGACTTTCTTTAGTCAAATTAAGACTTACTAGTCACAGTACGCACTAGCACTGAGGCCTTTCATATACTGTGTTCATTTTAGAGTGAAAATGAGTAACTACAGGTATATGTCCAGAGTGGCAATAATTATTACCATATTAGCACTGTGATATTGCAGCGGTCTCTGGGACCCATCAGTGAATTTTATTGAGTATACATGAATTGCATGTTCACAGCCACACATCTGGGAACACAGAGGAAGAGTAGAGATTAAAAAAAGAAGATAAAACTCTGTCATCTTTAAAATATATCAATCAATTATTAAGAAGATACAAGGAAAAAATATTAAATTGAGTTGGGCTTTCTTCACTAACCATATTCATTTGAACAACTTCATATTGTGTAATATGATTGAGGCAATAAACATTCTTAAGAAATCTTAATATTTTAAAATTGTTTATTCACTGAATCCAAGTGTACAATAGACTAGCTTTATGACTATTAGAGATTAATATTTAATCTGAAAAGTTTATCACTTTCTTACAATAGTATCTGTAAAATGTAGTAATTCTGAAAACTGATGGGACTAGTTGCTAACCTGATTTTTCAGAAAGTAGTTTTTATTTAAAATATTTCCCTAAGAGAGCTTTGTTTCAGTGATCATAAGCTTGGTATCTATGGTACACTTAGTGTAATTTGCTAAACAAAAGCTCCAGTTCTAGTGTCAATTACTAGTAATAGTACAATATAATATCACCACAAATTAATACCATCTGTCAACATGATAAGTATCAAGTTGAGTTTTTCAAACAGGTCCGCTTTTCTCTCATTAAAATATGTGCAGAGAATAAGCTTTCTGAAAATGAAAGAAGAGGCCAACCTCAATAATATAGTTATCATTACATCATGAATAAAAATGGAAGAACAGGATTCTGCCCCCAGCAGATAATGTAATAGTATAATTAAAATCATACACCAAGTCTGCCTCTATAGATTTTTTCCCCCTTTTTAAGAATAGCTATTGCTTAGAACTGTCATAATGCCTTTGTGCTTAGTAAAGGTCATTTGTGCACTAGTTCTCTTTCTTAAGGCTGTTGGACGGGCTTTAACAGGTTGCATTTGTCTGAAAACAGGTGAAAGCTACTTATCAACAATCAACTGTCCTATCTGTTGTTATGCCTTATCAGAGTGATTTTTCTCAGCTGTAACAATATGAAGAGGCACTCCAGCTAAGATGACCAGATATCTTCCCATCAAACAGAACCAAGTGCCAGACTACTTTGTCCTGCTCTGACAAAGCTCCATGGATGTGGCTGTAAGAAGGATGTTCAGGTCTGGACTCACTGTGTGCACGACAGTTTTCTTTTACTGTCTCTATTCTATTGAATCTAATACTCAAGATTCAGATGATAAAAGTAACATGTAACATTTTTGTGCCTGGAACTTTAATCCTTGCCTACACTACGGTGGGTAACTGCTTTGCCCTATGACACCAGGTTTAAAGAGACTAACAGGCAGGAAAATGAAGTAAATATGCTAGAGAAACAAGCCAAGAACTCTTAAGTCATCTTTGTCCTCTATACTTGAAACAACATCTGAGTTTTGTTTTTTTCAGTTAGGGCTAGGGTAAAGCCATAAAATTGTTTTATGACATTGTGTTGAATTTTATTTCTAAGTATTTACATATATTAAAATTTCCTGCAATACTTTAGTATCAGTACAGTACTTTAAAAAAATACATGCTGCAATGAAAAAAAGTCATATTTTTCCAAGAACCTAGTAATAGTTATAAAAGTTAAAATACGGATTCTTTAAGCTGACAGCTAATGTGGGTGTAAACAACTTCTGCCTCATGCAGTGATAGAAAGCAAAAAGTAAAGCATGTAGAGAAAAAAGCAGATTTCTTCAGCCTTCTGTATTTGTCCCATGGGGACAAATCAGAACAGAAAATAAAAGGGTGTAGTATTCTTATCACGAGGTTCCCTTGTACTTGTCTTTGAAATGTGAAGGAGCTTTTTCCTTATTTGAAGTGAGAATGTTGCCGAAATGGGTACTGTCAAATTAAGTGAGTACAATATTTGTCAGTTGTGATGCCAAGAGAGATACCTCCAAATTTTATGTAAAGGAGAAGTTGTAGGATAATTGCCAAGGTCTCAAAACGTTCTTCTTCTTAACCTCATAGGCAATTGTAATATCATGTAATATTTTTTTAGCTAGTTTGCCGTTTCCTAGAAGAAATTATTAGTGATATCATGTATCATTAAGTTTGTAGCTGCAGTTTAAGCCCCAGACATAGTAAGCAAATCAACTCCAGTATGTTACTTGAGAAAACAGAGGCTGAAATCACAAAGTATTGATTTTAGATCTCCTAAGAAGGGCGTGTCTCATGTAATGCAACTGTTATCACTTGCTGATTCATCAGAAATGGTTTTCAGGGAGTTCAGCCTTTCTAGGCAGAAGATGCTTTTTTATGTAGTGGTAATAACATATCTAGGTATTTATAATATAACCAGCACCGTGTTACCTTAAGGCTTGAATTAAATCACTAGTTAAGAGTTTTCTCTTTCTTTTCTTACTTTGTAATCTAAAGCAAATGAAGATAGTTGGATGCTTTATCTGTAAAAGCAATCAAGCTAAGTATTACACTATTACTGGGGAAAACAGTTTCAGATTTTTTTAAAAAAAAAAAATACTCATTTTTCTAATCTGAAATATAAGAAAGTCCTGCCAAATGACAATGAATCTTCAAAATAATTGGATTTCTCACTGTTCCCATTTTTCTGCTGTTGTTTGAAACTACGATTTTAAATTAAAAACTTAAAATTGACTTGTTAGGTCATTTTTGGTTAAGTAGCAGTATTTATCATTAAGTTGAGTCAGGTGAATAGAATAATTTAGAGATTCCGTAATTCCTAACTTTTCAGTAGAAAATCATCAGACTATTGAGACTCTATGTGCTAACCAGCTCCTGTGAATTGTTCATTTGACTTGCATTTATAGTGTAGAGAACAGGAACTGGGCTGAATCATTTATAAGTGTGACCATTGTTTCATTTTTCTTTTTGGCTGGACCCATTATTACTGACTTCCATAAATTAGCTCAGGGTACTGTTCCAAACTGACTTTTTTTCTTTGAACAAAACTCCTTTAAACTCCTTGGTACTCACTGATGAAATAGCTAACTCTATGCTATAATGTCCTTGAGTTTAATGATATATTAATTGTACTTTCTTGTTAATGGTACATCTATTATATCTCTCTGTACTTTCTCCTTATTATCTTGTTATCCCCTTAAGTCACAGTTAATGTTAGGATAAGATCCCAAAGCTTCAATTGGACAAATACCTCTAAGGCCAATTTCAGGATTTACAGACAAGCCAGAAGGCTCTCAATCAATGAGTTTAGCGTTTTGTATGAATTTATTATCTATTAATTTAATTATTAACTATAAAGATTAAAAAATAAGCAAGTACAAATTGCATTTTAAATTAAATTTGACTTAAAACATTTCAGTATTATTGAAATAATAGTGAAAATTATTGTTTGATTTCTGATAAGTGCTAATCTTACGATGGAACTTTCTGATAAGCTACACTTCAGTTACAGCATTAGCGATACATGTAGGAAATTAATATTTACTTATTAAGTTAATATTAAAGTTTTACACTAAAGACTTAAATATTTCATTCAAATATTACTAGAAGGAAATAGAATTAAATGTGTGTTTAATTATTCTAGTGTTTACTTTTCATGTTCATCCACAACCTATACACTTATTAAGATGCTTGAAAAATTACTAACTCCATGATTGCTTCTTCCTATAAATTTATTTATTTAAAAAAAAAAAAAAAAANAATGTGTGTTATTCTAGTGTTTACTTTTCATGTTCATCCACAACCTATACACTTATTAAGATGCTTGAAAAATTACTAACTCCATGATTGCTTCTTCCTATAAATTTATTTATTTAAAAAAAAAAAAAAAAANAAAAAATACATGCTGCAATGAAAAAAAGTCATATTTTTCCAAGAACCTAGTAATAGTTATAAAAGTTAAAATACGGATTCTTTAAGCTGACAGCTAATGTGGGTGTAAACAACTTCTGCCTCATGCAGTGATAGAAAGCAAAAAGTAAAGCATGTAGAGAAAAAAGCAGATTTCTTCAGCCTTCTGTATTTGTCCCATGGGGACAAATCAGAACAGAAAATAAAAGGGTGTAGTATTCTTATCACGAGGTTCCCTTGTACTTGTCTTTGAAATGTGAAGGAGCTTTTTCCTTATTTGAAGTGAGAATGTTGCCGAAATGGGTACTGTCAAATTAAGTGAGTACAATATTTGTCAGTTGTGATGCCAAGAGAGATACCTCCAAATTTTATGTAAAGGAGAAGTTGTAGGATAATTGCCAAGGTCTCAAAACGTTCTTCTTCTTAACCTCATAGGCAATTGTCATATCATGTAATATTTTTTTAGCTAGTTTGCCGTTTCCTAGAAGAAATTATTAGTGATATCATGTATCATTAAGTTTGTAGCTGCAGTTTAAGCCCCAGACATAGTAAGCAAATCAACTCCAGTATGTTACTTGAGAAAACAGAGGCTGAAATCACAAAGTATTGATTTTAGATCTCCTAAGAAGGGCGTGTCTCATGTAATGCAACTGTTATCACTTGCTGATTCATCAGAAATGGTTTTCAGGGAGTTCAGCCTTTCTAGGCAGAAGATGCTTTTTTATGTAGTGGTAATAACATATCTAGGTATTTATAATATAACCAGCACCGTGTTACCTTAAGGCTTGAATTAAATCACTAGTTAAGAGTTTTCTCTTTCTTTTCTTACTTTGTAATCTAAAGCAAATGAAGATAGTTGGATGCTTTATCTGTAAAAGCAATCAAGCTAAGTATTACACTATTACTGGGGAAAACAGTTTCAGATTTTTTTAAAAAAAAAAAATACTCATTTTTCTAATCTGAAATATAAGAAAGTCCTGCCAAATGACAATGAATCTTCAAAATAATTGGATTTGTCACTGTTCCCATTTTTCTGCTGTTGTTTGAAACTACGATTTTAAATTAAAAACTTAAAATTGACTTGTTAGGTCATTTTTGGTTAAGTAGCAGTATTTATCATTAAGTTGAGTCAGGTGAATAGAATAATTTAGAGATTCCGTAATTCCTAACTTTTCAGTAGAAAATCATCAGACTATTGAGACTCTATGTGCTAACCAGCTCCTGTGAATTGTTCATTTGACTTGCATTTATAGTGTAGAGAACAGGAACTGGGCTGAATCATTTATAAGTGTGACCATTGTTTCATTTTTCTTTTTGGCTGGACCCATTATTACTGACTTCCATAAATTAGCTCAGGGTACTGTTCCAAACTGACTTTTTTTCTTTGAACAAAACTCCTTTAAACTCCTTGGTACTCACTGATGAAATAGCTAACTCTATGCTATAATGTCCTTGAGTTTAATGATATATTAATTGTACTTTCTTGTTAATGGTACATCTATTATATCTCTCTGTACTTTCTCCTTATTATCTTGTTATCCCCTTAAGTCACAGTTAATGTTAGGATAAGATCCCAAAGCTTCAATTGGACAAATACCTCTAAGGCCAATTTCAGGATTTACAGACAAGCCAGAAGGCTCTCAATCAATGAGTTTAGCGTTTTGTATGAATTTATTATCTATTAATTTAATTATTAACTATAAAGATTAAAAAATAAGCAAGTACAAATTGCATTTTAAATTAAATTTGACTTAAAACATTTCAGTATTATTGAAATAATAGTGAAAATTATTGTTTGATTTCTGATAAGTGCTAATCTTACGATGGAACTTTCTGATAAGCTACACTTCAGTTACAGCATTAGCGATACATGTAGGAAATTAATATTTACTTATTAAGTTAATATTAAAGTTTTACACTAAAGACTTAAATATTTCATTCAAATATTACTAGAAGGAAATAGAATTAAATGTGTGTTTAATTATTCTAGCGTTTACTTTTCATGTTCATCCACAACCTATACACTTATTAAGATGCTTGAAAAATTACTAACTCCATGATTGCTTCTTCCTATAAATTTATTTATTTAAAAAAAAAAAAAAAAATGGAAACCCTGAAGGACATTTTTAAAAGCACAAGACAAATCTGTAAGCATAAAATATTTACATAGCCAGCCCAGTAAAATGTTTCTGAAAGGACATAGATATATATTTGGAAATCATAAAAAAATTAAAGAAAGCATATTAGTAATGCTCAAAATCCAGTTACAGCCTATGTAGATCTGTATAGCCCAGGTACTGAGTCTGGGTACCATCCGCAGCAGTAGTTAATATGAAAAGAGATTAAAGAAAAATTTCCTTATGTGTTTCTTAATTCTTTTTTTGTGCTTTTCTTTGTCTCTTCCCCCACCCACTGTCCACAATTTATCTGGCCCTTTACCGGAAAACAAAAAGACTGGCAGTGGGTGGGAACCAAAATCCTCCTGCCACATTCCTCCTTCCCACAGTCACAGCTTAGGTAAAATGAGTAAACTAAAAAAATTGGACTGCTATCATCTAATCACTGGAAACTGAATGAGTTTCATAATGAAGAAATTGCTTTTTCTTTCTTGCATGCTGGTTTTCTTTTAGTCTTGCCAATTTGCTTTTATGCATCTCCCATCAAGCTATTAAATGCCATAATAGATATTCTTTTACTGTGAAACTATTGCTAACTTTGGAGAGGAAGAGAATCCCTCTTTTCTAATTGATGCTGTAAAATACAGTAAACAGGATGATGAATTAAACATTCTGTGTGAAAGATCTTTATGAATAATGCATTAGGCATTGTTTAAACCTTATAGATTTTCCTTGTTTTTTATTAACTTACTACATTTGACACAGCTTCCACATTTTCCCACCCTTTCTCCCCCTATGAATGTCTTCTAATATGGCATTTCATAAAATCTATGGTTTCTTTTTTTTAATCTTAAGTAGCTCTAGATGCAAGGCAAACACTTTGTTATTGTAGAAGCAGTATGTTTACATCCCCCGGGTGGGAACTGCTTACTAAGGAACATTTTAAATTCATTTGTATCTATAGCAAAGATCACCTTATTTTTAAAACTTTGGGCCTAACGTGTAAAACTTATTCCTGTGAATCATATATGCTGTTTTCTGGAATCCCTCTAGAGTATTTTAGGTACTTATGGTCAATTATGCATGTCAGGTTAATAAAATGGGTATTGGGGTTGGAGGGTGAGTCCCTTGTCACACATTCACCTGTGACAATACATATTGTTATTTATGAATTTTATGTCTGGTAGTGCATTGGTGTACTTGTGGTCTTCAACTATATTGAGCTAACCATTGCTAAATCTGTCTATGCGTGTGTCTGTAACTACCTGAGCTATTGAGTAATTGACTGATTTCTCTGTTCTTATCTTGTTGTGGGGATGGGATATGCTCCCTCCACTTTACAGGTACAAATTTTCTGAAGATCACAGAGGTATGTATTTGAGCCAGGAATTAAAATATTTCTCAGACATTTCCAAATCTGCACTGATGGCAGAACCACTTCCATCTAGGTATATGAGCAACGTATGGTCTGATATATTGTAAGGATGTATGGTACCTATATGAACCATAGGGGGCTTCCTTCTGTTTAAGTCACACAACCTACTTCTTGGAAGAAGCCAGCCTACTGCCTGTCAAACGGGTATCAAGTTTGGGAAGGCTCATCCTACTTTCAAAGTGTTCTTGCCTGCCTGTGAGGCTGCAATTCTCTTTATCACTGTTATAGTCCTTGTGGATTTCTCCAGCAGAACATTATTCTTCTCTCTAACAGCAATAGCCTACATGACCTCTTTAGTTGGCCCTGAATAAAGAGGAGCCAAAAGTCCCAGTGACAGCCTTTGAACTTACTGTAACTGTTTACTGATATTTTAGACTTTTTATATGGTCATATGCAGAACCTGTACATACAATGTGTTCATCTACTCTGGTAAATACCAATTAAATAGTTGCATGACTAAACTAGCTTTCTTGAATTCCGCAATATCTGGCCATTTCTATGTGGTTTTCACCAATATTTTCATCACCACACCTACAATGAGGATATGAATGTGTCAATTGAATGAACTCAATGCAATTTCATAAGAAAACAAGGAATCAAATTCCTGGATCATGAAATAGATTTAGTACTACATACATAATTGCACCAATTTCAATAACATATTTCAGTGACCAGTACAGTGTTTGGGCACAGTGTGTTTCACAGAATTGTGTTAGGTCATACTTTGAAGCCATTTGTATGAATAATTAAAAATTTATATCTTGTTGCATAAGTTTAGCATGCCATTTACTTACAGCTCATCAGCATTAGTTGTGACACAGATCGAAAAATCCAACTGCATAAGAAATGTATGGCTGTGTTTTGCAGTTGACACAAACAAAATTACAATCATCTGTCTCTGAAGCTAGTTGCTCATGGTGTTCTTATGTCCATGAAATAAACACGCACTTCCAGGACACAACAGGTCCTGGTGTCACATGTAAGAGTGAATCCTTCATTCCACTGATTACAAAGGTAGCCTTAAGGTAATTAGTTCAGCTACTGATGTCTTCTTGGTTATTTGATCCTAACTTCTGTATGCTTCAAGCTGAATGATGGCTGATTGCCTTTAAGCAGAGCAGCTCCTTAAAGGTGACAATTTGGTCCTTATTTGCTCCTGTAAAGAGCTAATTTTGTATCCTATCTGCCAAAGCATTGCTTTGTATCTATTTTGTATCTATTTTGTATCTATTTTGTATCTATTTTGTATCATTGCTTTGTATCTGTTTTGTATCCTATCTGCCAAAGCCTTGCTTGTTGTGTGAGATCAGCACACCATCTTAAAAATAGAATGAGAAACTGACTAGATTTTTTTAGTTTTGCACTCTTCGTATTTATTTACTTATATATTAATTCCAATGATCTATGAACCCAGAGTGCATTTAAGAAAGAAGATACGTATTATGAATATTTAGGGGGGATCAGAAACTTAGTAAAGGAATGAGTGAGAAATGTAAATACGTGCATATATAAACACCAATGCATTCAATTCTGTCACAACACTGTATGTGAACACAGAAGATGCAGACCCTTCAGACAGTTGCAGTCAAAGTTGTTGCTGGTGCTGCAGTGAGTGCCCATGCTAGGCAAAGTCTAACTCAACCCTTTCAATCTGCTTCAGTCATATAAGGGCACAGATGTAACCAGATGTAATATTGTTGCACCTCCCTTAAAATTGTCTGCAATCATCCCTCATCCCTTCTTTTACTCCTCACTGTCTGCTCTCTCTTCCATGTTTTGAACAGATTTACAGGAGATATAAAGCCATCTTTCTGCTGTTATGTTTTTAATTTTTATTTACTTACAGTGGCTTTGTTCACCTCTCTCTGCACTGCATTTCTCTCTCTCTGGTTTCAAATATCTCCCTTTATGTTATTTCCTTCATTTTTTAGCCTTCAGGGGAGATTGGGCACTTAAACACGTCAATCTGATGAGCAAGTGCGTAAGCCTGGAGAAACCAGGAATACTGGATACTAGTCAAAGCTCTGTGGCAGTAAGTATGTGATTTTTTGCCTTTCAAGCCAAGAAACTGAGTAAAGACAGCAGGTGCTAGACTATAACATACACTGATAATGAGCTTCCAAAATCAAAGCATGAGAACAAATACAACTCTAAGTTTTACGTCTAGGGTCTGTGTTGTTTATTTGGTTTTTGTTTCCAAGTTTAATTTTCCTTCCTTATAAGACAGAGTGAGAAGAGAGAAAAGGGAGAAAAAAAGAGGAAAAGATGAAAAAGTGTGTGTGTTTCCAAATAGGAAAAGATCCCAGTTAGCAGGATCTTTTCTCCTGAATTCACATAGTTCTCTGATGATAATGAAGTAGTTAGCAATGCTTGTTCATTATGCTTCAATAACCCAGAGAGGAGCCAAAAAAGCCAAAATACATTTTCAGTATTCCCTGAATTGATTTATGCTTGCAGCTTGTCAGTTGGGGGTTTTTTTGGTTGGTTTGTTGTTTGTTTTTTTTTTTTTTTAATCCCCAAATAGCAGGATTTATGCATTTAATTCCCTAAATGCACTCTTTAGAGTGCACCTGAGGAAATGCATGTTTTATCTAATATATTACCTAAAGAGATGTCATAGCAATGATGAATTTGTTTTAGATTTTTTCACTGTAGATGATAGCTGTTCTGTGCATCTGTATCCCAAGTGCACAGGCACAGCAGCACCTTATACACTAGTTATATTGGACATGGTAGTATCCTGACACATAGTAGTCAACAAAAAGGTAAGTCATTAACTTTTTCAGTGATACTTAGAAATAGATAATATTTCTTGGTCTAACATCTGATAATATAAACACATCAGTTCCTTTTTAGAGGGTTGTTAGTGCTGAATAATTTGTTTATGGAGTGTGATTTTCAACCTTAGACTTGTTCTCAGACAGATACTTCAGTGTAAAATCCACCACTACAGCAACCCTGAAATATTTATAATTTACCTACTTAAAAGCATATAAAGAGATAAAGAAAGGTTGTGACATGCCCAATATTATACAAGTCAGTTGGAAAGAGCAAGAACAGAACTCATCCGGTAAGACAGTCAGCCCTGTCTCTCATTTTCTTCCCTGCTGTGTCCCAGCTGTCCTAATATTTTAGATAAATTGGCACCTGGAAAAAACCCATGGAGCTCATACTAAATGTGAGTAAGATGTAGTGGTTAGAGAGAAGGAAAATAGTCTAAGGAGCAAGATGAAATTACAGCTTTATTTTCAACTGAGGACAGTCATTTTCTGAATCTTGAAAAAACATCTGAAGTTTTCATTGCTTCTTTAAAAGCAAAACAAAACATCTAGATGAATATTTTTGTCAGCTCTTAGTTGAGTAATGGAGCTTTGTCTTCTGTTTTTCTGATAAGACTTCCATAAAGTCCACAGGTAGAACAGCGACCAAAAGTATCCTGAAGATTAGCGAGAAAGGCAAAATCTTTCTGCCTCATGTTACATTCCTGCTTCTCAAAGGACAAAGATCTTTATTTGTGCCTGCACTAAGCCTTGGGAAAATGGATGCTCCACTGCAGCTTCGCAGGAAATCTGTTGTCATCAACTTCAGGAACATCCATGGGTCCAGCACATCAGTCCTGCTTCTGGAAGGTGCCCTGGGAGATGCAGGGTCTGAAAAGTTTTCTCTTTTTCTGTAGGGTGAGCTGATCTTTGCTTGTTTCTTAATCTACCTCCCCACCACTTTCTACCTTTGAGGGAAAGGAACTGGGTTTGTTTTTCCCAGCTTTGTCTAGGAGCTATGCAGCTGGAAGTCTGCCCAGGTTAGGGTCCTCCAGTGCAGGCTGAGAATTTTCTAAATACAAATAGTAGCTACAGCAGGTCTCACTAGGACTAGATGAGGTCTTCTGCCTCATCTCCCACTGAGGACCATAAGAAGCCTTATGTTCCTTGCAGTAATACTAATTAAAGAAAGAGTGCATATACACTTATATACTACAAACAGTATAACATAAACCTGAGTCTTGACACTGTTTGGATATCCTATGAGAGCTCTCCTTTAAATAAGCTTGTGCAAAGAAAACTGTCAAGTTGTCAAAAACCACACCATATCTATCACTACCAAAGTTAATACAAATTTTGCAGTGTGTTTCACCTTGACCAACACCTGACTTCCCAAAAAAGATATGAAGAAGGTGTGCCCTGTAATTCACCCAGCAATCTTGCTTCCAGAGGGTGCATCATAAGTCCATCCTTGCTGGAGTATGTGTTTACAACTAAAACAAAACATTCGGAGGAAAATGAGACTGGAATGTGGTCCTAACAGGATGCAATAAGGACACACCTTGATGTTTGCTTCGATGCAGCAACTGGCAAGTGTTCACGTGTCCTGCAGTATAGAAGAAGCAATAATGAATAATATAAGGGAGAAAATGCACAGAGAAATCTATAGTTTGAATTAATCAAACAGAGTATTCATGATTTCAGCTGTGGACATGAATTTTAACACTACAGAGTAGGTTTTCATAGTTTCTCTGTATCCATGATGCCACCTTCTTGCGTGTCATTATTTTCTATTGAAAATAAGATCAAATTAGTAGTTGCTAGTAGAGAGTAAGAAATATTCCTGATTTGGAGGTCTGAATTCAGACTTCATTTGATAAAACTGTATTTTAAATAATTTGTTAAAGCTCAGACTGATAAAAAATGAGGAATATATTGATGATGAACTAGTAGTAATCTAATCTTCACTGAAGGTAGCAGGTTTTAGTGAAAATGAAGTAGTATGAACTGCCATGATAGGGTTAAAACAGCATTAGAAACTATCACATAGAATAAGTAGAGACCTAGCAGTGTGACTGTAATGGCCACAACAGTACTATAAATAAAGATAGCCAGCAAGTCAAAATACTGGTAATATATCAGAGCTCTATAAATTCTTGCACTCAATAAGTAGATTGATTTGCTAAATAAAGTACTATTATTATATCATTGCTGTTTCATCTTCACTCTCTGTTCTTCCCACTTAGAAATTAATTGCTGTCTTGGGTTAAGATTTGTAGTGTCACTGATAAATGTGAAGAGTTATTGCAAAGTCTGAGGAGATCTACAAATGGTGTTATGACCTGGCTTTTAAGAAATGTTTTCCTTTTTTTTGGTGCAAATAATCTTGCACAACCATTCTTTGTGCAGGGCCCTGGGTTTTTCATTCAATTTTAATACCTGTAAAATTATTTTTTTAAAGCTTCTGTCACATTAGAAAATAGCTGTGCATGAAGAAAGCAACAATCTGTAGGATGTAGATAAAAAGTAGTAATGTGCAGGTAATGACAATGTTAAACAGCAGCACTATCCTGTCAAATAGAGTCATACAATTGCAATTATACTGGAGTCATATTGTGATACACATTATCTGCATAATGGTTATATGAGTTTAACTTTGACACAAGGTCTGTATTAGTACACCCTTTTTGAATGCTACTGAAAACAAACCAGAATGTAATAAACTGTGGGCTGTATAATTAGACCTTCAGAGAGGAAAAGGGGATTCATAGCCATTGCTGTTGTTTCATTTAACTGACAAATAGGAGAAGGAAAACAAACTGAAGACTAGGAAGAAAGTATAAGTACATGAGGGAATGTAGCTGGAAATTCAGGAGGACACTATGCTGTGAGGACTTATATGAGCCTCTGAAAAAGGATCAGGCTGCGAAAATGGAACTTAAAGTAGAAGTTTATTATGATACATTAACATTACTCTGTTTTCATGAATATCATCAAAGCTAATATATTACTCTAAAACACATGTCAAAGTATACTGAAAGTTTTTAATGAATGCAAGTAAGGTAAAATAGGACTCTTCAGGAATTGGTACGAAAGTACAAAAATTATAATTTTGTGTTCTTGGTTTATAGAGATATAGTTAAATCAAATAAACTTCATCAAAATTCCAAATGCATATACTAAGAGGAATTTTCTCCAAAATGGTCTAATATTGTATTCTTACCATTTAAAATAATAAATAAAAATCCTTAATTTTTTAATTGAATATTTAATTTATTTTGTTCTTACTCTTAAAACCTCAGGATTCCCTTTTCAAGAAGGTTGACGGAAAGGAAATACATTTAAATAACAGTTTTACTCTTAGAATACATGGATACTACATGGATACTTAGATTTATTGCCAAAGAGTAAGTTATAACATTTTAAGTTGTCTTAACATTTATAAACTTTCACAAGATGTAAACACCTGCATTTATTTTTTTAAAGGAGCATGACCAATAGGTCAAGGGAGGTGATTCTACTCCTCTAATCCACTGTCATAAGACCCTATTTGGAGCACTGCATTTAGCTCTGAGGCCCCAAAGAGAAGAAGGATTTGGATCTTTTGGAGAGAGTGGAGGAGGTCCACAAAGATGCTAAAGGGGCTGGAGCCTCTGCTGTGAAGACAGGCTGAGAGAGCTGGGCTTGTTAAGCCTGGAGAAGCGAAGGTTCGGGGGAGACCTCAGAGCAGCTTCCGGTGCCTAAAGGGGGCCTACAAGAAATCTAGAGAGGGACTTTTTACAAGGGCAGGTACGGACAAAGGAAGGGGAATGGCTTTAAACTTGGAGAGAGTAGGTTTAGATTAGATATTATTATGAGGGTGGTGAGACACTGGAACAGGTTGCCCAAAGAAACTGTCACTGCCCCATCCCTGGCAGTGTTCAAAGCCAGGCTGGATGGGACTTTGTGCAGCCTGATTTAGTGGAAGGTGTCCCTGCCCATGGCAGTGGTTGGAACTAAATGATCTTTAAGGTCTCTTCTAACCCAACCTCTTCTATGATGCTATGATTTTACAATTTTCATTGTTTTTGCAGTTGCTTCACTGGTGCAAGTGGTGTTAGTTTTTAGTAAGAAAAACCCATGGTGCGATAAACCCTTCTGCATTATGTCAAATTTTTGTTTTAATTGTTAGCAATAAATTGGTTAACTTTACATGAGTGTGCAAAAAACCTTCCACACATTAACACACATGCTCTCTACCTCTTTAGTTCTCTTATGCTGTCTTCTCTAGATAAAATTTTTTGACACCATACAGCTGCATTTTCAGAGTTGGAAAATCAAACAAGTTTCATAACTGAAGGCTCTATGCAGTATAGTTAAAGTCATTAATAAAAGGCATCTTTTAGAAAGGCATGCAGTTGGAAACAATATTTTGATCGCAAGAGAACTTTTAAGTTAATTTCATGATTGTGCAAACAGTATTATACATCTCTTATGAAGATCTATTCCTCATTTTTCCTTTTTTAGGGTTTGTAGGGCAGGAGGCTATTGTTGGTTTTCTTTGTTTTCAATTTGTCAACAGAAGAAAACCAACAACCTACCAACATTTTTACTTCCCACTCCAAGGCAGAAGTAGTAATAGAAGTTTTTGAAGAAATGTGGTGGAATTTTCTTTTTCAGTTTACCAAAAAATCCATCGAGGTTAGAATCATAGAATAGTTAGGGTTGGAAAGGACCTGAAGATCATCTAGTTCCAACCCCCCTGCCATAAGCAGGGACACCTCACACTAAACCATGTCACTCAAGGCTCTGTCCAGCCTGGACTTGAACACTTCCAGGAATGGACAATTTACAACATCCCTGGGCAACCCATTCCAGTATCTCACCACCCTTATACTAAAGAACTTACTCCTTATATCCAATCTAAACTTCCCCTGTTTAACTTTTCACCTGTTACCCGTTGTCCTGTCACTACAGTCCTTAATGAAGAGTCCTTCTCCAGCATCTTTATAGGCCCCCTTCAGATACTGGAAGCCTCCTATGAGGTCTCCACACAGTCTTCTTCAGGCTGAACAGCCCCAAATTCCCCAGCCTGTCTTCATATGGGAGGTGCTGCAGTCCCCTGATTATCCTCATGGCCCTCCTGGACTTGTTCCAACAGTTCCATGTCCTTTTTATGTTGATGAGAGCAGAACTGCACACAATACTCCAGGTGAGGTCTCACGAGAGCAGAGTAGAGGAGCAGGATCACCTCCTTCGACCTGCTGGTCATGCTCCTTTTGGTGCAGCCCAGGATACGGTTGGCTTTCTGGGCTGCCAGTGTGCACTACCAACTCATGTTCAGTTTCTCATCAAAATTCTCATCAGGTTGTGGTCTTCTTCAAAACAAACTGTAAATGAAAAAAAATTCCTATGTCTTATGTATGTTTAATTGATGAATCAAAAAAGGCTCTACAGCTTGTCATGTTTAGTTATATTCTGGATCAATATTCTCTTGCATAGCTGGACATTCGTGTATTTAGCATTTTTAAGATGTAGACTTTATACAAGTCTACATGTTCTCCGGCATCTGAGTGGGAGGTGAGGTTTCACAAGGGACCTGGAATATACTTACTGAAATAAAGTATATGTGTAATGTGTAACGTGTAAACCATTGTAAAGACAAATTTTGTTTGAGAGTGGTGAGGCAATTTTAGCAATTGAGTTAACAAAGAAAATACATGTGCTTTGCTACCTCAAAGCCTTATTACTATTAGATACTAAAGTTTTGGGAAAAATAACACTTAAAAATTTATTTACAGAAAGTTTTGAAGTATACTAGCACAAGATAACAACTGGGAACAGTCCTTGTGATTTTGTGCAAACATGTAGTTAATACAGTTCACTTCTGCTTTGCAATAAGGTTCAAAGTATTTAAAGTTAAGTTTCTAGTGGAAGGTGCCATGACCTGATGTGAACAACAATTTGGAAGAACTGGTCATGGTGATCATTTATTATCAATGATCACCATCAATGTAAATAGACCTTCTATTTACAAATCATTTATAAACAGTATAATGATTTCAGAACTGTCAGCCTAGGGGGATTGTGGCTGACAGGGAGGAGGTGATGAGCTGTCATTTGGCAATTCACTGTCTGCTATTGGCACACCATTATGTACTGTCAGTCACCTAAGTCTCATGTCATTGTTCTGCTTTACTAATTTGCTGAGGAAAGATATTTTGCAATGAAAGCATGATGAAAACTCCTATTGCCAGTGTGTTTCATGTGGTAGTAAGGATATTTTTATGTAAAACCAGGCTTTTTTTTAAAACATTCCAGCAGTAATCCATTCACTCAAATGTTTTCAAATAGCAAGCAATAAAGGTCATAAACAAACTAAACTGCCACGTGGTTATCAAAGAAGTTTTGTTTTTCAGTGTTCTGCTCTACTTAAGGGTTACTAATTCAGATTTTGTAATTAATTTGTCCTGTGTCACTGTTAAATTAATTATGACTCAAATTTCAGAAATGCTGTGCAAATGAAGCTCCCATTGACTTGGAAGCTGTTTACATGCAACTTCACTGAGCCTCCCCCACACTCTAACTGTATCTGTAAAATGAAAGTAATAATTCCTAGCTTTCCTAGATGCTGCCATAATGAACAGGTCATTAATATTATATGCAGATATGAGAATGCACAGATCTGCTAAGGTACTAGGTTTTGCCAAAGGAAGGGAAAAAAATCTCAAATCTAGTATCTCTTTAAATGTACCTCCTTGGTTCAGTAGATAAGAATGAGTACAAAGTACTTCAGAGATACAGCAGCATAATTGAGGTACAGAAGTTAAGTACTTTGAGTTTTGACATACTGAAAGTGTTCCAAATAGTGATATTAATGGTTTTGCTTGTCAAATTTACTCTTTGTGAACACTGTCAAAAGCTGAAGAAGATTATTGTTTTCCTATGACAGCAAATAGGATAAAGCTGAGCTAAATACAGTTTTTAGACAAAACATTTTTGTGGTCTTTACTGTATCTCTTGCTATGGATATCCAACTCTCCTATGGAATTTGTTCATATGAACAGGCATGCTGAGTTGTTGATGTTTTACATCTTTTGCTCAAGATGTTGCTTGAGTACTCAAGATGCTGCTTTTACTCAAGATGTTGCTTGGGTAAAAGAGACCAGAAAATTCTGGCAATTTACAGACAGCCCAACTACATTCTGTAGGGAAGAATTGACTTGTTATGGAGCTAGGCAGTTACATAACTTCTGAATTTCAGTTTTCCTTTGGTAACTCAGTGAAAGAATACTTCTTTAAGGTGTTGTGTGAAAAAGCTACTTGATATCTTTGTTTACTTAAATGAAGGTTATATGTAAGCCTGAGTCTGTATGCTTCCTTGGTTTGATTTTGATAAAACAGGCAGTCCTGACAGCTCTGTCATAAGCTGGAGAATGAGTAGCTCCCAAAGGAGTTCAGTTCCTTGCTCTTTGGGATCCTTTGGTGGTTTATTCCCTGCTGAGAACCACAGGATATGACTGTAGGCATCTCTGCTGCTATACTCTCTTACGGCACTGATCACTTGACATCATCTGAGAATAAGCCCTGTGACCATGTCTTCCTAACATCTTCCTGTTGAAAAATCAGTTAACTGTTTTCTAACTTTCACATTGTAAACACTATTATGGATCAAATGATGGATGACTTCTCATTACACAGGCAATTAAATATCTTACCCTTAGGCAAATTTTCATGTTGACATTCTTAGTACAATTCAAGGTGTTTTTGTGACCTTTAAAGCTCTGGATAGACCACAGTCCTGTTACTTCAGCTGAGATAAGCTGGAAGAAAATTCATGTCTCATTTGAGTGTGCCATTCAGAGGACTGCCTCTGGAATCTGCCTCTTTTGGCAGTTTATCAGAACTCAAGTCTAGTGACCTTCAGATTAAAAAAAAAAAAATCAAATGTTAAACATTAAAAAGAAAGCAAGTCATATCTACTTTTTCTTCTGATCTTTTTAGCTCAATTCTTGACTTCCATAACAAAAGCCAGAGCTGACATTAATACAAATACAAAGGGTCTTCTCCCTTTGATTATTTGTTTTGTATGTCTTTTCAAAACTGAACTTGTCTCACAGAATAAGTACCACAAAATATTTTCCTACAGAAGATAATATTATTTTGTTTTCCCAGTAGCTTTGTATTTTTCTTCCAGTTGCTGAGTATGTTTATTCTTCTGTTTTCCCAGTAGGACAGTTGCACATATATTTTGATACGTTGCCATTCATTTGATATTAGTGCCATTCAGAATATGTCTTAAATAGCACTAGAGAAGACATTATTCTTCATTCCCAGGGAATTAGGTTAGTGAATACTTCATGCCAATAATTAATGACCAAGTAACTTCATTGCTTTTGGGAATTTTGACAATCTCATTTGTAATTTTCACTCCAAGTTTATCGTATTTATTGCTAGAGTTTTAGTGGTCAAAAAAGTTTGAACATCAGAGAAAAGAAACATGAGAACATCACAACAACACTTATAGTAAATATTTGTAACAAATGCACTTTTGAAGACATACATCAGAAGGAGATAATACCATATAAGTCTTAAGACCCAAAGGAGCTCTTATTCAAACTGTTAAACTGTCAGCTGCTTTGTGGCCCTCAGTTTGTAAGCATGAAATGTTTTAAGGCTACTGGAAAAGGTCAGAGTCCTTAAAAAAACCCAAATGAAACAGCAGATTTATATCCTTCTTAGAAAAGTAGAAGGATGATAAAGGAGGTTTCTTTTGTCCTTGAGGCTTTGGAAAAACCCTAAGGACACAGCACATTTATAATAATAAGATCCTGAAGGATTTTATACAGTCAAATCACCTCTTCCCTTTGACAATGGTCCCTCAAAAGCTACTTCAGTTTCCTCTGAGTCAGTGGAAAACCTTCTAGTGATTTCAAGAGAATTGGATGAGTTTTTAAATGCAGTTATCCAGCTGCACAATTAACAGCCAGAAAAGCACATTCTATAAATTATTTCACTATTTAGGGATACATTTAGAATGTCCTAGCAATATCAATTAACTGGGAAAAGAATGACTCATCCAAGCCTTCTCCAAATCCATTAAGTCAACATCTGACTCGCTTTTTCTGTGGTATGAAAAGTGGTCTGTTCGCTAAACTCACTCTGGATTTTTATCAGATTATCCAAACTGTACTAAACTCAACTTCAGCTGGCACAAAAAATTGTAGCCAGAAAGTGCCAAGTTATAGTAGAAACCCAGAAGGGGTTAATCTGTCGTACTGCTAGGTTTTGCCATTTGGCTGAAGGTGCCTTGGCCCTGTGTAGTGTGGGAGCTTTAGTTAGGATCCGTAAAAGCCAGATTGACTAGGACTGCCTGCATCGCACCACTGCTAGAGATGCAGGATGTCCTCCCAGCCAGGCCACTCAGCCTCTCTCCAACAGCCAGAGTGGATTCCTTGTAGTGAGGGGCTCCCTGCCTGTTTCCAAATTTCTATGAGCAATGTTCCTATACTCCCTTTAAGAAAAATCTTTTTGTAGCCCGTAAGAGCTGGGATACATCTAGATGTCTTTTTCTTGCTGTTTAGATGTATGAAGAATAGCTAGTTGTCTTATATCAGAGGGTTTCTGGAGATGAGTTTAAGAAAGCAAATGGTGAGGGAGAATGAACTCCCTGCAGCAATGCTTTTAGAGGTAGGATAACAGTTGGAGTCACATGGAGGCAAGTTTTTAGCATGGGCTTACAATACTGATTTTAACACTGGTCCAACTTAACAAGTTGCTTAAAACCTGAAATGCTTTCAGTACAATCCTTATCCTCACAGTGTCATATTTTGCTTAGAGAATGTCACTGAGAGTTGAATGTATTTTATATTTTCAAATTACTGAGTTGACAAACAACATAGTATTGTCAAAAAATGAAGAGGTACTGTTTGTTTGGTCAACTGAAAGATGACCATTAAAGAGGTAAGTTTACATATCATAATTCACTGGAATCAATCTATAAGGCAGCACTTTAATAATTTAACAGCCAAAGTGAAGCTCAGACTGTGCAGTTATGCCAAAGAAGTTTTCTTGGGAAACAGTTTAAATTTTTTCCCCAAGGTAGGCTGTGATAATTCCTATGGAATCATAGTTAAGTTAACATTCCTCTGAAAATATAAAGATATTTATGCCTAAAATCAATCACTAAAGATTATAATAATGCTCCTAAACACTTTTTTTTACTTTATCACAAACTCTTTGTAATTCTAATTTATTTCAAAATCCAACATTTCTTCTTCAGGCCAAATACAGATTTTATGTTACACAGGAAAATAGTATCTTACACACTCTTTTGTTCATTTGTAGTTCCTTCTTCCACAAAATTTCCCTACACATTTATTATCTTCCTTTCACTCTGCAAAAAACTGTGTTTTTTGTGATCATTTGAGTCTAATATTCTGTTTCAGCTACCACATTTTCACACATTTTTTAGAGAATCTTTCTTTCCCATATGTGCTAGAAAAAGATTTTATTCTCTACTTTTGTGATCATATGTGATCTTATTGAAGAATGTTTTTATTTTCCTGAGTTGATAGAGCAAGCCCACAGTTCTTGTCAAAGGTTGCTCTGTTTTCAAAGGTTGCTTTTGCTATGCAATGATGCATCTGTTTTCCTGGTTCCCTGGGCTAATTACATCACTTCTTATGTCACTTTTATTTCTCATATATTAATAAGGAAAATGAGAGAGCAGCTTAGAAGAACAACAGTCTGAATAGTTAGAAAAGGTCTTGGGCTACTTTTTGCTTTGTTCTGTTTTGATTTACTTTGGGAAATAAATAATATATCAAGAAAGCAGCATGTCTGGACCATAGATAATAAGGGGACTAAGAACTCCAAAGGGCACCTTCCTGCTATTACACCCTTTTCCTTTCTAGATAAGAGACTTACATTTATCCAGCCTCTTCAAGAAAATCTTAAATGATACAGGGATTTTACACTTTTTTTTTTTTGGGGGGGGAGGGGAAAGGGGGGGGGGGGGGGCAGATATCCGTGTTTTTTAATTTAATTTTTTTTTTTTTTTGGGGGGAGGGGAAGGGGGGGAGGGGGGGGGGCCGATATCATTGTTTTTTAATTTAATTTTTTTTTTTTTTTGGGGGGGGAGGGGAAAGGTGGGAGGGTGGGGGGCAGATATCAGTGTTTTTTAATTTAATCTTTGCAAAGGTTTTTCTGATGGCTAGTGTCTTTTTTTGCTGTAATTTCTCTATTATGGATATGAAGAACTATTACTTCCCTTGTGGAAGTAACCTCAGCATATCTGAAAACAAATATAATGTTTTCTCTCTTTATTTCCCTGTCAGCTAAATAATCACATTTGTTAATAGTGTCCTGTCTGGTTTCCTGTGAATTAATTCAAACAGGTTGCCTTTTTCTTGGCCAAAAGCCTACAACATTTTTATACTTTCCAATCCTACTTCATGCTCTGAGATCCTACCAATGCAAAATACAATAGTATTAATGCAAGTTCATGTATCTGACAGCCTATGTTTTTTTCTAATTAACCTGAGTTTGCATTTTCCCAAGCAGCCAGAGATGCTGATGATAATTTGCAACTACAAATC
This sequence comes from Agapornis roseicollis, assembly GCA_002631895.1. Taxonomy (NCBI): domain Eukaryota; kingdom Metazoa; phylum Chordata; class Aves; order Psittaciformes; family Psittacidae; genus Agapornis; species Agapornis roseicollis. Next base: position 139,978 of record NDXB01000901.1, read on the forward strand.
CTTTGCTTCTCTCCTAAGAAGCTAGTAGCTGACGTCTTGTATTCAAGCCTCATATTCTTTTACACTGAACCTTTTTTTTATACTTCCATTATTTTTCTTTTCTTTATAGAAGACTTCAGTTTGCCAAGACCATCTTGAATTCTAATCCCAGTCCAAAAAAGTTTACAATCCCTGTGATAGTATGTGCTCTGAGATGCATCATAAGAGCCGGTAACTTGAGATCAAGTTTGTTCCATTGGTATGGAAAGCAGCATCTTCTCAAAATGCCACAGAATGCCCCGAAATTGAGGCCATATTTTGTATAATATCAAAATGAGAAAAAATTGTTCTTTGAACAGAGCAATTTGCAGCCTGTCTGTCTAGCAACAGCAACAGCATTATTCTCAGTCTGACCATTAGCTGTTCTACAATAATATGCGATTCTGTATGCAGTTCATTTCCTTCAGAAGAACAATTGTGTGTGAAGCTTTATATATTTTCATGTGTTTTAATATATTTATATGTACCTATGCATATGTGTGTTAACACACAGGTTGGTTTCCTGCCATGCATCAGACAATCCCAGGTCTCTTCAATTAATCAAAACTCCATAGAAGCCTACAGCATAGCGTATTCCTGGGAGCCAGTATGAAGGCGGCACACGTCTCGGTCTGGCTACCACTTTATTGTTTGGCAAGCAGAGAAATATGAATATAAGCCATAAATTGGTCTGCTAACATTTCTATGAAAATAACCTCCAACTGCTTTGAAACAGATTATGTTTGTAAACAGAACTTGCTACTGTTTGGGTGCAGATTACTTCTAGTCCATCCGCCTCTCTTTTTTTTCTGTGTTGTATTTCATTGGTAAAGAGCTGTGAGCATTGAAACTCACAGCCTACTCAAGCAACATTTAAATGCCAAATGCCAGTCTTTCTATATTTTTTTTTCTTATATAATGCAAACTGTGAACACAGAATATTCAGTACTACACCAGACATCTTGGCCTTTAGCTTTATGATAAAGTCAGGGAGTAATGCATCAAAACAAAACTAAATAACACTCTTTCATTTTCTTTAACATACACATTCTACATTCACCATAAAAAGACCACACAAGCTCTTGAACTATGAATATAAGTCATATTATAATCAATCTAATGTCTTACTTTCCTTCCCAGGGTTAAAGTACTGGCACATTCCATTCTGAATCAGTTTCAGAATTAAAAGAAAGCTTTCAGGATTAAATTGAGAACACTTTCATATTTTATTTCTTTTTTCCTAATAAAAAAATCTAAATCTGAAATGCTTCCACTTGAGAAAATATAGGATAAAAAAAATTAAAAAATAATAATCCTTTTTACTTAATCACCTTTGGTTTCAAATTGGCGCTTTCAAGATTTCTGGAAATTTATTTTTTTTTTTAATGTATTGTAATCATTAAAGATAAGGACGTAAAAACTGCTTGGAAAAATGTCTCTAGCAAAGATGTTTTAATCCAGCTGGAAGAGAAATCTGATACTGTGCCTATAGAATGAAACTTTTACATGTCTTGAAATAAAGTAGAATCGGCTTTCTGTGATTAATGTTTGTTCTGCCCCCTTGTGGTTATGGAGTCCAGTAGGGCATAGGTATGCTTGTCTATTTTTAAGTATTTGTGACTATTTTGAAAGTAAGCCTTCTGCATTACTGAGGCACTTGAGCTTCAGCATAGACAAAAAAGAACACAAGGAAAAGATTTCTGATAGATATGAGTCTTCACATATGAACAACAGATAGGTGACCATTTATAATTCAAAGTAGTTTTCCAAAATGCTTTTAGGTTGCAAAAGGAAGCTCAGAAATTTTAAATATAAGCAATAATCTATTCTAATACATGGAAACAAGACAGAAATAAAGAATAATTTCAACTTTAATCACACCTTTTCTACTATGGCTTTACTGATGCATCTCAGTAACAGGGATATTTCCACTTTTCTTGTGGGGAAAAAAATGTTACCTTTGCAGTTTAATTCACCAAAAGCCAAAATACATAATGTAATCTTATTATGTTTTTAAGAGTGCACCTCTATATGCCACGTTTTCATTTATACAGACAAATTCTCAAAATATTTCACTTGACTTTTGAAAGGTCCTAGAGTTAGCTTCTCACGGATTCTTATACAGCAGGTCAGATTTTTAAATCAAGAGAGAATGTAGTAGACAAAGTCAGTGACTCTTCTGACAACAATGACTTGTTGTCATTTGAAGACTAAGAATTAGCTTGTCTAAAAGAGAATTTTTATAGCCTTTTCTGATTTCTACTACACAGAGAAGATAAGGTAATACTATTACTTAGCTTACATTTAAAATTTTATTAGAAAATATATTAGAATGCTTTACTTTTATAGGGTAATCATTGTTCAATTCCAGTTTACAGAACATTAAATGGCATTATTTATTAGTCTTCAGTATGGAATAAGATGTGATGCTGAGCTTTAATTACAAAACATTCCCATGATCTTGTATATGGAATAGACCTCTTTAGGATTCCTATTCTGGAAACGATTGCTTATAGTGACTGCACCTGTGGAAAGACTTTAATTTCAAAAAGTACTGCTGTAATGGCCCTTGGAGGCAGCTTATGACATTGTGAGACACCAAGGCTTTGGGGAGACTTGGAAATGTGTCTCTGTGTCTTCTACTAATGATTTTTAATTCACTGTCTATTGTTACTGAACTTTCATAAAGACAGGTAGCAGGCATCAGCATAAACACAACTTGAAGAGTCACAAGTTCACTATTAATAGCTTTTATTAGCTCAAATGCTAACAAGATATTTTGCATAACATCAAAGAAAGTCTGCTACTAATGGAAACTGCACTCATATTGGCACTGAAGTACTCTGTGGGAGATTTTAAAGTGCATGCAGAAACAGCAGAAAATGTTAGTCTGTCCCAGTTAAATAGTTAATTGCTTAGGAAATGTGAATCTGTTGGAAATGAGACCTCAACAGTTTTTTCCTCATGGAGACTGAAATTTCATGCCCATCATCTGCATCTCAGACAATTCATGCCAGTTAAAATAGTGTTCCTTGGAATAACTGCACATAAATCACATTATTGGGTGACTCACAAAGAATCTGGAGTAAGGAGATTAGGAACTTTGGGAAAGAAGTGAGGTCTAGAGAAACTTATTTAACACAAATGCATTTATGATAAGAACTGCTGCTGAATGGGGGGGGGGGGGAGCAATTTTTGGGTTATAC
>NDXB01000901.1:143314-161049 GCA_002631895.1 Agapornis roseicollis
GGGGGGGGGGAAGCAATTTATGAGTTATACATGTTACAGTATGGTACTCTTTCATCAGTCCCACAGAAAGTGAGTTGAAGTTATGAGATTTTGTAGTCCCTACAACCTTTAGTTTTCTGTGAGGCTTGTGAAGCAGCTGTACAGCTTGCTTCTTTTCTAACCACTCATCTGCCACCACAGAACATAGTGGTGCCAGGCTTTTTACAGAGCATGTAGTTATTTGTGCAGTTTTGTATTCATCTAATCTAATGCATTTCTAATGAACACTTCACTGTGAAATTGGTGCTTTCTTGAATATGAAAAAAGTAAATCCTTGGAATCCCTGTCTGCTTTTCAGACCAAACTGAGACCATGTGCCATTAAACATTTGTATTCATGAATATTTAAGCATGTTTATTCTTGTATTGATTTTGTGCATTGCCTTTGGGTGTTCCTTATCAGGACTCCCTATGTGAAACCTAAGCAAGTGACTGACTTATAGTGGGGCAGGGCTTGAGAAATCCATAAATATTTATTTACATAACTAAAGGATATAATCAGGATGTTAACGATTCAGTGGGAGGCCCCCACTGTCCCTACAGTCCCAAACCTGTAGAACTGCGTTCTCTCAGAGCTGGGTGGAGCCATGTCCCCAGTAGGTCAGGTAGCTGGACTACAGGGGTGCTGGGGGCTGTGCTCCGCAGTCTCACCACCACTGCTGCAGGAAGTTATGTGGGGACACTGCCCTCTGCAGAACTTCCTCCTCCTTTCTGTGCCTCCTCCAGTGTGCCCTGCTCCTCAAACTGCTGCATCTTTTGGCTGCCTCTGTTAGCAATATAAAGCATTTTAAAGAACTGTATGGTTTTCTTGGATGCAGTGTAAAAAATGACTTCAGGTGTTAGCTCTTTTACACAAAATCCAAAAAAGTCAGTAGTTTACTTCTTCATATTAGTTCAAGCTATCTTGGATTCCAAAAGTCTTAGTTGTAATGCTATAAAGCTTCAGCAGTGTGGCTGCATAACTACTTTTTGCTACATTTTCATTCTAGTTCTCCATTAACATGTTTGATTAAAAATACTTCAAAAGTAGCAGCAGAAACAGGTCGGGACCTGGTACTCTCTCTGTGGCAATGCATTGACAGAAAGGGATTCCAAAGGTCTCTTATTAAAGTAGAAAGTAAAACAAAAACCTAAAGTAAAACACAGTCAGGACAAACTCCCAAGTGCCTCACAGAACTGCATACATAGGTATTCTTGGAAGAAAAAGAATTATTACTGAATGGTTCAAACTTGCCAAAGTTATGTCTGATTCCAAAACAGTTATTGAAGAGAGACAAAAAAAATAAAAAAATAGAATGTCTGAAAAGGATGCTTACCATTCCCCTTTCATATGACAGTGGTTGCACCTGAAGATATATGGCAGTATACATTTAGAACTATGGCATATGTGCAAAATGCAAACTATCTTACTAGGGAAAAAGTCTACAATCCTCAGATAAGGGGAAAATACTTTCAAATTAATAGATTCTTCACCTCTTCATTTCTTTATTCCACCTATGTAAGTAAATATAATGTTGTGTGGCAGTGTCTGTCCTCCCACCCCTCCAACCTGACCTTTATCTCCAAACTCTGCTGAAATGACACCACCATCACTGGTGGCGGTAATGAATGCCTCTGGGATGTGATGGTCCAGTTAGCTCAGTTCTGGGGAGACAGAAAACAGCAAGATAGCCAAGGATAATCTGAAAAACTGCACCACTACCCTTGACCATAGTCCTGGTCAAGGTCTGACTCAAGCCAAGTTCCTCTAGTCGATATGCAACATGACTACGAGTCAATCATCTTACTTGATAAACAGTTGACAGCCCAGGTCCTGTTGAGCTCTCCTGCACAGCAGGAGACTGGGTTACACTGCAGGATCTCCCCTTGAGTAGGGATGCCTCTCAAGGTTACTTCTTGAGTTACAGCTTCGATGTTGAGAGATTCCTTGCCAAACAGATTATCAGTAAGTGATTACCAGCATGTTAAACTTTGAAATCTTAGCTAAGTGATAGAAAGGATTGATTGTGCATACATATCCTTTAGACAGAAACCATTGACCAAGTCTGGGACTAAGTCTGTATCCAGCTGCACCTAACCTGCCTTAGAATAGGAGTTTAAGAACATAAGGGGGTCCTTTCTGCAACTCATGACAATGGGAGGGTCACCCTGACAGTTTTGTCTGACCCTTCCCTCTAGGCAGTAAATAAGTGCACCTCACTGTTGAATCTTGTTAAATCACTGCCACATTTACTAACAGACTTTATTAAATCACTATTTTATATCAGTAAACACATTGCTACTCCTCTTTTACAAGTGAAGTGTGGCACTACATCCACAACATTGCCATAATTACTTGTTATTACAGATCAAAGAAATATTTTCTACCTTTGCAAGATACTAGAAACTGCAATAACGGTTAACTTATTGACCTGACTTAACAAGTTACATCACTCACCTGCTAATTTCCCATAAAATAGCTGTTCCTTGTCCTGAAAGAAATTAGCTTTATATAGCAATTTCTTTTACTATTGTCATGGTTTAAACCCAGCCTCACTCACTCAACCCCAGCTTTCTTGTTCTCCCCCTGCTCCCAGAGGGGTGGAGAGGAGAATCAGAAGAATGCAACTCCCACAGGTTGAGATAAGAACAGTTTAGTAACTAAGGTACAACACAAATAACTACTGCTACCACCAATAATAATAATGATAAAGGAAATAACAAGGGAAGAGAATACAGCATTTCACCACCCATCAACAAATAATTCACCACACCCTGCCTGACCAAGCATCAACTGATACCTCCTCCAACCCTGCAGTGCACTAGCCCTTCCAGGTGACTCTTAGTTATATTCTGGGCACGACATGCTGTGGTATGGAATACCGCTTTGGTCAGTTTGGATCAGGTGTCCTGTCCCTGCTTCCTCCTGGCCTCCCCTCCTCCCTGGCAGAGCATGAGACTCTCAAAGTCCTTGGTCAGAGTAAACATCAGTATTATCAGCTCTGTTCCCAGGCTGAGTTAAAACACAGCTGCACCAGCTACTAAGGAGGAGAAAAATTGACTGCTACTGCTGAACCCAGGCCAGCTATTCAGATACTCNAACATCAGTAAGCTCTGTTCCCAGGCTGAGTTAAAACACAGCTGCACCAGCTACTAAGGAGGAGAAAAATTGACTGCTACTGCTGAACCCAGGCCAGCTATTCAGATACTCAGACCTGATCTGATCTTTTGATCATGTGTGAAATTACTTTGTCCTCACTACTAGAAAAAGTACGATTCCCAAACCATTTTAAACCTCAAAGAAAGTGATTATTTTTTTTTTAAATTTGGATTTAAAATTTTATTTCAGTATTTATTTCTTCATTTTTGTTGATGAACTATATTTTAATAACATTTTCTGACAATCTCCAAAAAAAAATAAAAAAAAAAAAGCATTTTAATTGCATTTAAGTTGGTTAACTACTCAGGCTATTTTAAGTATAATTGCTCTTCTCTGCAACCTTTTTGATTCCACTCTTTAGCTGCTGTTCATTTGCTTCCTTTTTATGTTTTGTGACTAAACAGAACATCCTTCTCTTGCCAAACATAGTGAAGAGAGCAGGACACAATACTGATGTCTGCAATATTGTACTTGTCACATATATCCATTTCTGCTTGTTTCTTCCCACTCATGCTATTTATCTTTACTCCTCAAGATAGATCTTTATCTCTATAAACTGCATACATCTCCTGCAATACTAGATGACCTTGATGGAAGTCATCTCTGGGTGGTGATGTAGTAATAGAGATTTCATAAAGTTTCTTTTAAGGCTGTACATTCTGTCCAAAATCTCTGACAAATCCTATGTATTATTTGCTCATATATAACTTTTATGTTTGTCACCATGATCTTTTGTGAAACCATCCTGATAATCCTTAAACAATGTTACTGTTAGTTCTGTCTTTACTCAGCATTATCTTTCTTGCTTTATGTAACTCCAGACTTGGATGTTTATTTGGGTTTATTTTTTTTTTTTTTTTACCAGTATTACTTGGGAAAAATTCCACCATCTCATTTTTTGTGTTGTGTCCCACCTCCCGCCCCCCTCTGCTGTGTTTTAGAAAGGGTTCTGTTGATTTTAGTCTTTCTTAGATATGCTTCCTTTTTCAAATTTTTTTTTCTCTCTCATGTAAATGCTACGCTTCTTCAGGTTTTTGCTCATGTTGTGATTTGGTGTAATTATTTCCCTGTTTTCTTCAGCCTTTTTTCCTTCGAGAATGCTGAAGCAACAAGTTCATGTAAACAACCTGCGGTGGCAGTCACCTCTACCAATAAATTATCCCTACTGTTTCTTCAAAGATTACCCGCTCCAAGAGACTCCCTCTCTCTTTAATATTTCTGAAGTAATATTATTTCATTCTTGGCTTCACACTTCCTTAAAATTGCTTTTTCTATTCCTTTGACTACATTCGATACACTTCCCATTCTTTGCTGTGCTTGAAGTGTTTTGTGTTTTATGTTTCACACTTTGTTCCTTTTATGTTATAATAATGCCCTTGCACTTCAGTAATACCTTTTATGTGAAGACCTATATGCTTTATAATAACTAATGAGTTATGGAAATTACATGTGCCAGCTGTCATAACAGTGTTCAACTCTAGGATTCTGCATAAACAAAAAGATAGTTTCCTTTATGAAAGCACATTTTACTAATAGTGCTATAGCCTGAGCTGGGTGCTTCTCAAGAGGGACCATGAACAAAAAGATTCCTGGGCAATTATATCTTTACAGTCTAAGTTCCACACCCCTCACGTGATAGTTTGGACCAAGACTAATATTAAGATCTGAGGTCTTGCTTTTTATTGGTTTTCTTTGATGCTTTGTTACTAAGTAGTTGCTAAGTAAGCATGTTCTTATGCAGTATCACATCCTCTTAGGTCAGTTTTGGCAAGTTCTGTAGTCTGCTATTTGGCATGTTGCAATACAGCTGTTACAGTTCATATACCATGATCGAGCTAGCTTTGTCTAAGCTAGATCTTAATATTTAAGCTGCTAGTTTTGTCTATTTTGGCTATTATTAACATTTAAGCTGCTAGCTTTACATTTTAGCTACTTTTTTTTCTGCAACAGCTCTGAGTATCCTGTAAGAAGTAATGTTTATTATTTCTGTTTTAGCAAAAGGAAAGTGAGGCTCTGGAACAAGCCAACTGACTTCTTGGAGATGAATACTCAGTCAAGCTACATGAAATGTAATCTTCTTCCTTGGGTTTTATTTTGGGTGTGTGTGTGTGCATGTGTTAGCGTTTTGTTGGTTTTTGGGTTTTTTATTTAATCACTACCCTGCTCCCTTCATTTTCACATTTCAAGCAATTTACCCAATAATTATTTTTTCCCCAAGATCCTTCCAATCTCTACGTGCTTTCACAAATGCCAGTTCTACCTAGTTACAAAATATGATTCTATTTTCTGTCAGTGATGTCTTTAGAGAGCCATGCTTCCATGCTCTTAATATAGCCAATGCCTGTCTCTGTGTCAAAACAGCACAGGGAGCAAACACGAAGTACTGCATTGTGCAAATCTGAACTGGTCTTCTCAGTAATCCAGTTTATTTTTTTATTTGTCTGAGAAAACTGCCCTTCACATTTTGCAAAAAATATTGCTCTCTCAGAATTGTTTTAAAGTGTTTCCTTTGGAGAAGAAAGGGTGAGGAAAAGAAAAGAAAAACAAGTTATTGTAGGGTTTTTTCTGATTTCTTCTCACAACCGAAGCCCCACTGTGCCACACCATGACATAAAACACCAAAAAAATAAGCAACCCATGGCCCAAGGTATTTATGATTAGCAAATACCATAAAGGCTTGATTTTCACACCCCTATAGAAGATTTTAACTTTCCTGCATAAGAGCCTAATAAAACCTCCCATAAGTGCAACTTCAGGATGAATCGGAACAGCAAATATTAGATACCTAATTTTAGAAGCTTATCTGACTGAAGAGTTGTCTCTAACTTTTAACTGAATAGCTGGATTCAGATGAAGTAATATGGGCTAAAGTCTTCAATACATGATTATGGTATTCCCACTTTAGCCTGTCAGCTGTAGACGCAACCAGAGGATGTGAAGTAGACACAGATAATACATGTTATTTATGTATACTTGAATAGTAAAGGCCTAAACATGTGCAGAAACATGAAAACTTATATGCAAAGGCTGCAAAAGAAGGGGAAAAACAGAAGTTGCAGCACTTTAGTCCTCATATTTCCACCTATATCAGCTTGCAATACCCTTATGCTTGAAAGGCAAATTGTAATAAACAGTATCTGCCATACAGCCAGAGGAAAAATACAATATCCTATAGAACAGAAAAAGAAACAAGAAATATAAAAGATAAAAGAACTTATTAATCTTTAATCATACCCACTCTGAAAAAATCATTACTTCTTTGAGATACTGGAGTCTTCTTGTGCACTAAACTTATTAACAGTTTTCTTAGAGATAACATAGCAGACCAAAACCTAGGGAAGGTCTGTAAATCCACAATTATGTTTTAATGTGAGTATAGAGTTTATGCACCCAGGATAGGTCTGAATGTGATCTTTGCTGCAGAAAATAGTTCAAGGCATTTTATTGTGCCTGAATTTGTTTCTTGGGCAAGAATCATATGCCATCAAATTCTCCAGCATTCCCTAAGGCCACCAGTCTTGACTAGCTTTTCACATTAAGCCCTTACCCTTGAATTAGAATAGGATTTTTTGCAGTGTGCTTCTTTTGAGGGTGGCTCTTTGTATCTGCCTGATGCAGCAGCATTTAGAGGCACTATAAACTGCAAGTGCAGTTGGCTGCTTATTGTCCTTTTCTTCTCTTCCAGTTGGTTTGCACCAGTATCTCTCTTGTTATGGGTTTCTTTCCTGAGTCAAAAAAAAAAAAAAAAAAAAAAAAAAAAAAAAAAAAAAAAAAAAAAAAGAAAAAAAAAAAAAAAAAAAAAAAAAAAAAAACTCTATATATTATACAATGATGTTGCCGAATATCAGTGTGCAGGCAGGTGGAATGAGATAGCTTAAAGACAGCTATAANAAAAAGAAGAATTAAAAAGGAAAAAGAGGGGAAAAAAAAGAAAAGGAAGAAAAAGACCAACTCTAATCACACAACAGAAAATACTAACCTCTCTACATATGTCTTTGATCAAATTGTTCCTGAAAAACTCCCTTGCTTTTAGTGAGAGTGCATCAGTCTTAGTAAGAATGCTTCATTTGTGTTTTTCCTTTTGAGACTTAGAAGGAGGAAATACTTCAGCTAGATGACTGATACAAAAGCCAACTATTACATTCCTGTGCCAATGCCATGAAATAACAAAATATAGTAAGTTGTGGGCTAAGTAGAGATGGAGATGAAAGTGAACCTCAGTGTGCCTACTAAGGTTATATGAGTTTTTGAGAATTTTGCAGGTGTAGCCTGAACTTTAATAATAAACTGTCTAAAAATCTAAATCATTGTGATGCTCCTAGTGCAGATGCCCCTACAGTTCTCCTGAAGGCTCTGTACATAAATCCATTCTAATGCAGTTTATATATTTTATGAAAAAGTTAATTTACATCACTTTCTAAACTATAGGTCTAACTCACTCTGTTCTTGAGGAGCAGCAGGAGCAGTCTCCTTGCACCTAATTAGCATCTATGTTGAAGGATGAGCATAATTCTGCTCATAAGACTGGAACCAGTCAAAGAAGGCTCCTCTCAATAAATACACAAGAAATCACCTTATTGCTTCCAGAATGAAATCCATATATAAAAAGGAAGAGAGAGAACTGACATAAATATATTCTTCTTTATATATGTACATATATATATAAATATGTATTTATGTATCATTTTAGAACATAAACCTGCACACACAGTCACATAAAAGCACATGGAGGCCCAAAGATATGCACATATTTCTACTAAATATTAAAAATTGTGTTTCTTGTGTCTAATGAAACAGATATGCTACTCAGAATGAATCATTCTGTCTTGTAACAGATAAACACAAAAGAGTATCTAAACACAGCTTGTCTTTTCTTCCTCACACTATTCTGTACACTTTTTCCCAAACCAACTTCAATTCAGATTTTTACTGCCAAAAGGAAATTAAAGAAAATGTGATCTTCACGGAGTGCAGTTTCTCTTTCAGTCAGTGAACACTTTGCTGCCTTTAATAATTTCATGCCTTTGGCAACCACCTGTTTTGTCTGTGTTTTAAAGCCTAAGATAATTCAAAAAAAAAAAAATAAACATTCAGCACACAGCTCAGGGAATTCAACAGATCATTCCTATAACTGATAATTGAAGAGTGCCCTTAACACAGGGTGTGAAAATTATGTGTGACGGAAAACAATGTTGCACTGAATGAGCAGGGTGCCTTGTCAGAATTACCCCAGCAGTCACAGGTCCACTTTTCTTATTAAGGCACCTAAGACCAAACATGTTGCAGCAGCTTCTTTTTCTCCTTTGCACCCCCATTAATCCAGGATTTGATTAAATTTATTGGTTTATGTTTTATTAATCTCTTGGATTAAAGATTGATTATAATATAGCACTAGAGTTACTCCTATGGGTACTGGTATGGATAGTTAACTTCCATTACAGGACATGAGGATTCTGATGAGCAGGAAAGACACAAACAGAAGAAATTTGGTTTCAATGGGCTATTTTGCGTTTTCTTCTTGTTTCTTTCTTTTCAGAGAATAAAAACTGTTCTTGCAAATACAACCACAGCTTATAGGCCGGAAGTTGAAACAAAACCAACCTCTTTTGTTCTTTATTAGAGTATTTCCCAGCAGAAAAGTAGTAAGATATAAATTACAGCCCACCAAGAACATACAGGATTCTTCCAAGTTCATCCAATGCACAATTATGTCAATGTGTGTCGTAAATTTTTTGCAGGTGTAAGGTATGTAATTAATACCATTAACAGAAATAAACCATTTTTATATCTGTTTTAGTGAAATATAATTCTTACTAATTTTTTTTTTTTTTTTTAAAGCTAATCCAGTGTAAAATATTTGCTAATAGGTTAATTTCTCCCCTCCCCACCCCCACAAGCCCTTTAAATTGTCAGCTATAAAAAGTTTTTCCCCTTTTTAAAGACTTAAAAAATACCCTGGCTAAGGCTTAGCTGCATTTTCAAAAAAGTAGACTCTTATGTATAGTTGAAAAACGTAATTTGCTCTAATGGTGAATCTTAATATCATTGGAGAACTTGTTTATAAAGGTACCAATAAATTACCATTAAAAGAAGTGTCTATCCTTATGTGAGACACAAAGAAAATAACAGCTTTAGAATGACAGCAAGAATCAGAATCTTACAAAGGATAATAAAGTTTAAAACTTAAAATTATGGTAAAAGAAACAATAGAAAGAAACTGATAATAATATGCCATTACCTCAAATACGTCAAGTCTGATCCAGTTGAAGCTACTGTCAAAATATCTTTATTTCAAAAGAATTCCCCTCTATGGATATGAATGTGTGTGAGAATGGACTGAGGTCCTGTGAGTTTCTTTTATCTTTGCTTTACAGCAGATATAGTGCCCAATGTCCTTCTTGTACAGTATATGAAATCAAAACCATACTGTGACAGACTAACTGACCTTCATGATTTTTGAAACTGGGGAGACTGATCTGCATTCTAATTCTTTTTATGGCAGCCATAGGGACAGAAACTTGCGATTTCTTCTTTGACCAGAACTCTGTAGTGCTTGGTCATTCTGTTTTTCACACTATTGGTCTCTCAGATAACCTCCAAGTAATCAGACTTACTTAATATAATGCTATTTGGTTTAAATCTGACTATTTTATCATTAAGCATACCTTCCATTTTTCATAGATCAATTTACAGCCCTGGATACTTTCAGACAAGAGAAAGCATAACATCCTTGCTTTGCTTAATATAGACATTATGACAGAAGGCAGTGTAAATCATACCATGATACCATTATATGTGATAGAATAAGACATATGCAAACTCAGATTGAATAAAGAAAACACTTTCTTATAAAACTTTGTCAACCTAGTTGCCATAAAGCTTTGCTAAAGGTGGAAACTTAAAGAGATTTTTTTAAAATGAATGAGTCTTTCATGTGAACAAGGATATCTGCAATTATCAGCTATTTATTTTGGAAAGTATTAAACTTATATCAGACATCTTACTGCTGGTTTGGAGTTTTTTTGAGCTATCCATTGAGTTGGCCACCTATGCACAAGTAATAGAGAACTAAAAGGACAAACCTTCTGCTCTACTGTGGCAATTACAATGTCCCTACACCAAACAATGTCTTTAAATGTTTCTAAATGTGCTGCAATTTAAAAAAATAATAAAAACCCTCCAAATTAGCAAAACCCTGCTTTTCACCTAATGCAGAAAACAGTAGCCAGTGCTGATCCTCTACTTAATAGACTACAATTCCATTAAACACCTATCTTTTATGTGCTACTCAGGAGGCTGGCAGTCTCTCTATAGCCTTCGGAAAGCCCTGAGTAATCTAATTTAATCTTGAAACTACCCTTTTTTAAGTACAAAAAGGAAAACTACATGACCTCCAGAGGTCCTTTCAACCTAACTTTTTCTTTGCTTCCATGTATTCCAAGCAAATAATGATGCCAATGTCCAAGCTAGAAACGATTAAAGTTACATTAAGTGGAAAGATCAGAGCTCTGTATTCCAGGAATAAAATTCACAAAAAAAGCTGGCAACAATTAGAATCAAATGAAACACCATTTCTCAGTTTAGCTGTTTAAGGGTAACTCCTTGCTAAGTGTGAACATACATGTAGATAGGCACGTACATCTGTTAGTCTTCAAGGGAAACTATATCTCATTTCTCAACTGAGGTTTTTCATACACTAAGGCAGTAAGTACTTACATTCAGTCATTTAAGAGTCATTTGCTTCTCAGCATATAACTAGTAGTACATGCAGAGAAGTGAAATACTTGCTTTGCTTGAATTGTGGACTCTTAAGTGAAAATACTGGAGCTGTTCTGAACATATATAAAAACTTAATTTTCCAGAGGCCTTGACTCTCTATTTATGTTCATAATTTTTTGTGAAAATACTCTCTTTTATAGATTAGTATTTCTCCTCTTTTTGAATGCTATGTGTGCATAGATCATGGAACAGACTGCTGAAGAAATTCTATCATTTTTGTATTTAAAGTGGCATAGCTTTAAAAATATAGATGTTCAACTTTGCACTTCAGCTGGTTAGATGTTTTCAACACTACAGTAAACAAAAGGGCATCTGCTTGGATATCCCCCATGAAAACATTTTTTAATGAAAAAATGTCAATGAGAAGAAAACAAGTACATTATCAGTTCCCTGATAAAAAGGGATACATTGTTTTTTATAGGTGTCTCAATAACACATCATTGTAAACCTTCTGTCTGTGAAGCCAAAGCAAAAGCAAATCTCCAATGTTCTTCCTCTCTTTTCCTTCAAAATGCTTCTAAATATTGAGGAGCCTTCAGAGAATGACTGCTCTGTTGACCTTTGTGGAAAGTGTTATCTATGAAAAGGCATCCTCTCAGCTCTGCAAATCTTATTCACTGTGAATAGGAAAAAAAATCTGAAATCATATTAGACATCACAAGAGGTTTTGCTTGATCACAGAAAGAAAAATCCAGATCCATATTTCCAAATCCCATTTAGACCACAATTAAAATACCCCAAAAAATTCTGTCAAGCTGACTCCCAAGTATAAATGCTGTAAGTGAAGGCAATAAAATAATCAGAAATTGTTCAGTGCCATCATACAATACATTACTGGCTGTCAGGTTTGTGATTTTGAGGCATTTTAAATAAACAATATGAGAAATAAGAAATTTGGCTTTAAGTCATATGTACCATAAATGAGATTTTGGCAAACATAGTTGTGGTATTTATAAAAATATCTTGATAAATGTTAGTATTGTGGCCAGTCCAGATTTTGTGTTTTCTTGTACTACAGCTCTACCCCAACATGTGAAATAGAGCTGTACTGTGCATCACTGTGCCATCTTCTATACATCTGTCCTTGTAACGGAGAGTAAGCACACACTTCTTGCATTCTCAGGCCATCAGAAAGCTTTTTTATAAGTGCATGCTCCAGTTCAGTAGCCATGTTAGCTCTGTGGATGACAACTTGGGAGCGAAAAACATTTTGAGTATCCAGCTAATGTGAAAGACTGACCAAAACATGATCTCTAGCAGTATAAAAATAAAGAGCCAACAGTGGCTGCAATCACAAATAGCAAGCAAATTATATTTGTATGGGTGTCAAAGGATGCTAAGGCAACAAAATTGTAATGGGACTATTGGAAGAATAATGCATAGAAATAATGAAATTGGACTGAGATATGCACATCAAGGCTCAAAACTTGAGTGTATCTATTAACTCTTATCAAAGAATCACTCTAAGAGTTTTACTGTGCAGTAGCATATATAGGATAGGATAAGACTGATTGCCATGCCCCTGAAATTGGGCTGAACCATTACTTTGGTTAGAGCTATGTCTTGGGAGTAAACAAAAAGTATTGGGTAGCTGTTCTGATATCTCATAATTCTCCATAAGACTTTCCCAAAGTTATTTTACTACTGGAGCTACAGAAAGCCTGAGCTGTTAAGGGTAAGTTTTAATGCAGTATGACTCACCTGACTCAGAGTCATTCCTCTTCTTTACTAATTCATTTTTTTGTTTTGCTTTATTGTTTTGTTTTGGTTTTTTTTTTTTTTTTTTTTTAAATATTTGTTTTTTTTTTTTTTGTTTTTTTTTATGGGTGTAAAACTGATATTGAGCAAATTCTTCTTGGAACAATAATTTTTTCAGTGCACCCTTTCTCTCCAANAGTAAAGAATTGCCAGTTTTCCTGCAGCTTATTGATAATTACTATTACTATTTAAATTCACCACACATACAAAATACAACTGGAGTTCATACTCATAATTATTTACGACTGCTTGGAATTTCACAACAAAGATGTTATTAGAGAAGAGAAAAAGTAGAAAATAGTTTCATGTTTCTTGTACTTGAGTGTTTTCAAGTGGAGATTTAGTTGGCAATTAATATAAATGAAAAACTATGAACACCTCTTACCACTGCTATCTGGCTGCTATCTGTAGCACCATAGATGTCACTCAATTGGAAGAAAGGTTCTCAAAGCAACCAGGGTGCTAGGAGAAAATACTACAGAAGGGTTTAAAGAATTCTTTCTCTTGCAGCTTGGGAATCATTCAACACTCACAGCAGGACTGAGGCACCATTTGAGATGTAATCCAACACCACTGATCAAGCAGAGTCAGGTAAAGAAGGTTGACCAGGACTGTGTCCAGTCAGGTTGTAAGTATCTCCAAGGAAAGAGACTCAGCAACCTCTATAGGAAATCATCCTCAGTAAGAAGAGATCTATCTTCATTTTAAATGGTGCTTCCTGTGTTTCAGGAATTTGTTCCCACTGTATCTTGTCCCATCATGGGGCACCACTCAGAAGAGTCTGTCTCCAGCTTCTTCCCTGTCCTCCATCATCTATTTTTACAGACTGATAAAATCTCCCCAAACTATTTCTGTCCCAGGGTGAATACTCCCAGACATTTCTGTCTCTTTTGTACTGGGAAATCCAGTACTGGACCCAGCACTCCAAATGTGTCTCATTTATCATCCTTTATGATCTTTTCCATCAACATAGATAGTCCCAAGTAGAAAAAAACAATAATTTTTATCCCAGGAAGTACCCTTGGTCCAAAGCAGGCAATGAATACTATGGAGGTAATACTCTTTATTTCCACATCCCTTTGATGGGTTTTGATTGCCTCTAATTCTGTGAGTAGAGGGAATAATTCAATCTTAAGACAGTTTTGGATTCTTTCTACAGGTTTTGGTTATGGTCTGCTGAGTTGCTAAATTAAATTAACAAACAGAAAATCCTTAAGAAAAATATTCTTAAATGAGATTTTTATTAATCCCCTATACAGTATTTTTCCCTTTCACACTCTCCTTCTGACAATTATTGATCTTTCCCAACCCTCCAGCTTTTCTCTTCCCTATAAAGTACAAGTCAGCATAGCAATATATACAGTACACTGATTTCTTTTGCTTGTCAAAACCATAAATGATCATTTAATCAGTGTTATTGGCACAGTTGCTGCAAAGAAAAAGAATTTCTTAGCTTGTTTTCCCTGATGATCTTGGTTCTTCTGCAGTAACGTAAATATTCTGTAGCATCATGCTTTAACTGTGGCAACTGTGAGATTTTAAAATGTTCTTTTTATTTTGCAAGAATGTGTCTAGAACTCAGAGGCTTCTACCTATGAAGTTGTAAGAGTGGTTTCTTATAATTTTAAAAATATTGCTAAATGCTGGGTCTAAATTACAGCACAAATTGCCAGAAGGATGAACTGAGCTTAATTCTGAGTACTGATCCCATTTACTGTGCTTCCAGCTGTTCTGGGGCATAAATAAATTATCGCTGTTAAATATCTAAGTTTAAAGAGCCTGAATATGTGCATAGATATCATGCATACCTGAAAACAGGAACTGAAACACCTGAAAATTAGATCTTTGAGGACCTAACTTCACAACTGTTTCAGTGGAAGGAGATCTCTCGGCTTTCACAGTGCCAGTCAGGCTTTGAGAAGATTGAGGTCTGCTCACATGAAACAGTCATGAAAATTAGAACTTCACATATTTTGAAGTTTATTTCTCAGCTATATTTTTCACAAGTTTTCAGCTTATTGCACACAGATCTATGGAACAGGTTTCCCTGTATGATAAAATTCCCAAATACAACCCCTTCCATAGCTATATATTAAATTAAGTATTCATGTAATGCAAAAAAGTGAATTCAAACATTAACTCTGTTAAAGTTGGTATAAAAATTCCTTCTTTCAAAATTCATTTATAACTACATCTACACAGAATAAATGTATCCTAATAAAGGACTAAACAATTGCATTGTAAAACCAACCATTATTATTTTAGATACATTTAATTTCAGTGTGGTTCTTACCAACATATCTATGTACTGTTAGTTGTTTACTTCCCTATTTGGAATTAGATATCTTTCCAAGTGAGTTTTTTCTTGCCCAGAGAATTTTTAATGCACTACAATATTTACTTCTCCATAAATATTGTTTTGCCATACCACACTCAGTTACTTTGTGTAAAAGAAAATTAACTTGAATGTTTTAAAAACCTCTGGAAAATTATGTATCCACAAAGAAAAATCTTATTTTATGTACTCTGTATAGCATAGATTTGCTTAACAATACAAGATTCTGTCCCCCCATCCCTTTTTTAAGACAAATGTCATAACACCCTGACATTTGCCAACTCAAATAGTTATTTATTACAAAGCATCTATTATTTACACTGAAAATCTGAACAAGAAAGCAATGAAAAAGAAGTTGCTTGTTCTACTTAGGGATTTGGGAAATTTATATAAATTTTAAAAGCGGTATTGCAATCTGTCTTTGAGGTGAGTTGAAATGTGACTGAGATAGTTCCTGTCAAAAGAACACTATCTATGGGTGTAAAAATAATTCACTGTAAGTCAGGAGTTCATTCTTATCTGTAGTACTGTGCTTAATTCCTTACTTTACTAAGAGTTATAACAGACATTGAAGGACAATAAAAAACATATTAGAAAGGCAGGAAGAAAAGCAGGTGAGATAATGAATCAATCTGGATTACCCCATTTAGAAAAGATATAGGAGGATGTTTATTATAATATAGCATCTAGAGAAAACAAACTGAGCTTCTTATCTTTCAAAACTCATCAAATTTAAAATTAATGAAAGAAAATTGTGTAACTGACACCGCTGACCTTTGAAACTGCTTGCTGCATCAAGATGCTAGAAGATGTCAAGAGCTCAGAATCTCTCAGTAAAGGAGCAGCTGTGTCCTCATGAATAAGAACATCTGAAGTTGTGGGTCTGAAATGAAACTAAATGATAAGTGTTGATATAAACTATGGTTGTAAATCACATGCCTTTATAATAGTGTTGAGTTAAAATCCATATTCTTTTGAATTTTCCATAATTGCTTAGTTGGTAATCTCTTCCTGAATTCACAGCAGAACACTTTCATCATGACCTTTCCTCCATGTTGAGAATTGGAGATGTGGACACAGACCTTTCATTACTTGGAGAAATCAGTATTCTAAAAAGTATATGTTCCATTTTGTCATGGTTTAAACCCAGTTTCTACTCTCTCCCCCTCCCCCCCACTTTCTTTCCTCTCCCCCTCCTTCCTCCCCTCCTGGAGGGATGGGGAGGAGAATTGAAGGAATGCAACTCCCATGGGTTGAGATAAGAACAGGCCAGTAACTAAGGTATAACACAAATCACTACTTCTACCACCAATAATAATAATGATAAGAAAATAGCAAGGGAAGAGAGTACAATACCACTCACTGAAAATGAGCCCAACCAGGAAGTGAGTGTCCTTCCGAGTAACTCTCCATTATCTCCCAGGGCATGACATGCTGTGGTATGGAATACCTCTTTGGCTAGTTTGGGTCAGGTACTGCAGAGGTCAGTTATGTGTATAAGCAAAGACTTATTTCAATAAAGGTTTCATTCACTGTTTACATCCCTCATATCAGCCACCATATCTCCTTGCTCACTTGTATCACATATAAACCAAACGCTACCCAGTTCCAATGAAAACTGGAACAGTGATGTGGATCAAGGTAGTCAGATGGCTTTGAATCCCAGACACTCTGTTTAATCTGGGCAGCATTTAAAATGTGAAGTGCATTTAGTACCATGATATAGAACTGTAACCCAAAGGTATCCATACACTTTAGAATTTTCACTTTATGTCTAATTTTATATTCTACAGGTACGTTTTCTTTCTTTGGTCTGGGGCTTTGTACGGTTTCATTTTTTGCTGTTAATGAAAATATGGATGGCTGAATAAGTGTGATTTAGATTTTCTTCTGAATGTGTCTGAAATTCATCATGATTCAAAGTACTTTAGGGAACAAGTTTCACAGTCACAGAACAGTAGCTGAGAAAGGTCCATGTTTTGCACACACAACTACTTTAAAAACAACTTATTTTCAAATTCTCAACATGTGGCAACCATTCTTTGCCATTCCACAAGCTGAAGTAACTTGTGCACATGTTGGCTAAGGCCAGCAAATCTTGTCTCTTCTTCAGTGCTGCTATAATAAAATGTTCTTGAAGGACCTTCCAATTAACTTAATTGATATTGCTCTACACCAGGTATCAGTACTTGCATGATCTGGTAATACAGTTAATGGAGGAATAATTTTTATCTAAGATACAGTAGCAAATGGCTGGCAACCAAAAGCATTTGTTTACACTTGTCAGGCATGAAGGTGACAGTTCCAACATGCTAAGGAAATGTAGAAATTTACAAAACATTTTTGGGTTGCAATAACAATATTCCCAAACTTAAAACCTCAGAGTCTTTGCTCTGGAAATTGTATGAAATAAAACCCTGATTACTAATAAGAAAGAAGGATGGTAGTGTGAAAAAAAAGTGTGTGTGCTCATAAATAGCCCATAAAAGAAGTGAAGTACACAACTGCCATGTTGGTGAATGTGTAGGCAGCTCTATTTGACCCAGCTGGAGCATCTCAGCATTGACAGTTTCATTCTGAGGTAAAATAAACAGTGTGTCCATAATCCTGGCCAAATATCCAAAGCTGATAGTGATGGGATAATAACTGTTGAGGGTTCTTTTTTTTTTTTTTTTTTTTTTTTTTT
>NDXB01000901.1:161144-173022 GCA_002631895.1 Agapornis roseicollis
TTTTTTTTTTTTTTTTTTTGAGTGACTGATCTGAGAAAGAAATAGAACCACATGTCTAAAAATGTGGTAACCTGGAAGATATGAAAATCTGGCTCTACAGTTCACACAAGTTACCTTGTCTCATCTCTCAAGTGCTGCTTTTGCAGTGCTAGACATCGAAGTGTTCAACGCTTCCTTCAGGCATATAAATTCAGATTATTGATTTCTTTTGTCAGCACAATATTTTATATTGTAACCAAATTAACACATTGTACTTCAAGCAACCTTGACATCTTCAAAAATTAAGCAGTTGTCTGTACCTGGGCAAAATTATTTTACAGATGTCCATGTCGTCGTCTAGTTCCAGCAGTCATACAGGGAATTATCCTCCCTACACAAAACCCATGAGTCTCTTTTTAGTATCTAAATAATTTCAAGATTATTTTAAGTTTCTCTAATAGGAAGAAGAGTTCTTTATTTAAGGTGACTTGAAACATACTGGAAACAATGGTTTTAACTCTTTCACATGAAATGATAATTCAAAATGTTAGTAATTTTAGACTTTATGAAAATCTCTGTAAGATGTTAAGAACTTGAAACAAAATAGTGCTGCAAACAGTTATGAAACTCTTTTGTTTATTGTGCATCGTTTCCTCACCGCAATAATGCTGTTGTTCACTGTTGTATAATTTATCTTAGTGCCACTTTAATTGTGTTTTCAGTATTCACGGGAAAGCATCCTATTTGGGATAATTACTCACTTTGGAGATGATCAGCAATTTGGTTCATGAGCACCTCTGAAAATTGCCCTATCTGCAGAAGGCATTTTCCTGCAAGTGCAACATACTGGGTTTGCAAGACGTGCATTTTCTCTTTTCCTTTTCTCTCTCCTTTCCTGTCCCCAAAATACATTTGATAATTGCTCTAGGACATGCCAATTTCCTTACCACTCTTCATCAGTTATTTCTAGACATATAATCTCGCTGTGCTTTCTTTGTAACTGTGCCCTTATTATAAGTTCCCCTAAATTTCTCAGCTAATTTTAAGGTGCTTCCTTAACATTTCAGTTTATGTAAGACAGGTAAGCAAATACAGCTGGATCTCTTGACAATTTGGGTGTCCACAGGGAAACATGCATTTCAGTATAAATATCCATTATGAAATCATCACCAAGATTTAAGTTTCTGTATTCAATCACATTTGCATTGAGCATGCAATCATCAATCAATTTAAAAATAAAGTAATCCTTGTAAAAATACCATGGAGATGTTTCTTGACAAACAAGTTCAGTCACAGCAAGTTTACAGATCCTCGGTTCTTGTAAACTGACAAAAATGCAGAGATGATGGCTTGAGATGCTTCTTGTATGAGAGCCCAGTTTTGCCACTTTTATTCATAAAGGTTGATATGCTACTATATAAACAATATAATTGACAAAACATGTCAGTAACATGGGGAAAAATTAATTCTTGCTGTCTTTTTGCTAAATTCACAGGTAGTAGAACTTTGTAGCAGAAAAGCTGCATATAACAGCACAGTTGTGAAAGCTGGAGGTTATTGTGTGGCATATAAAAGATACGGAACTTAGAGATATATCCCAAAAATTCTAAGGTTTTAATCAAACATGTATGTAATATTAGGTAGTATTTTCCTTTCTTTTCCCCTCAGTTTTTTTCAGCAAGTCTTTTCAGTCACTGAACTGTATTTTAATTGCTCTGAGTACTTACTGAAGGTGATTTCCTCACCTTTGGAATAACTGGCCCAACAAAATTATTTTGCTTCTTGAAGTTGCATCTCTTGGTTGTTCACGCAGGATAACAGTCACTGTGGTTTACTCCTAGTGTTACTTTTAAAACTTATTTTGCATGAAAATGTGTTTGTTTTCTGCCAGCATATTTGTTATGCATGTGATATTATTCAAAAATCATGTTTTCTAATTCCCTAGTCTAAGTACAGCCACTAAACTCCATGTCAGGCTTCCCCAATGGTAAACAGCACACTCTAAAGAAAACTGCTATTGGACAAAGAATGGCAAATGCTAGAGCTGTGTTGTTTGATTAGTGTTTTACAGTGCTTTGAAATGCTCATCTTCTGGATCACGATGTATGATCATAACCACGTGGAGTCATATAGATACAGAGGGTAGAAAAGCTGAGCACTTTTCCCACACCTTTCTAATCTCTGTTTGCATGACCTCAGTGTGATACACTGCTGTGATTCACTACAATATACTTTTTACAGATCCTTCTTCCATGACAAATGGGTTTTTCTGTTTCATAAGCAGCAGAAGCAATGAAGCCCTGCATACTTCTTACTTTCTCCCCTCCTCTCCCTCCCTCCACTGCATGGTCTTAGGAGGGGTAGATATACCTTTTAGGTGGTGCATGTGACAAGAGTACTTAGAGCCACACATCTGCCAATGCACGAACCAGGGGCTGCCTCTTTCTTCAATGACATCTCTGCATTTTACCGTAGTGCTAGAAGAATCATAGAATCATTGAATAGTTAGGGTTGGAAGGGACCTTCTAGATTTATATGCATCTTCTGTTCTATATCCATTGCTTCAGAGAGGCTAAGAATGTTTTCCTTTTCTCCTTGAGAAATTAGACTAAAACCAGATTTCTTCAAGTCCTGTAGCAATATGGCATGGACAGCCTGTGTGGTGGGCTCTGTTGACTGCTGCAGACAAGTAGCTAGGCAGATTTCTCAGGACAAGGAATCCTGTTTGTAAGCAAAACACCCTCATGCCTTCTCAAAGCAAGAACTGGCCACTGGTGAAATTCTCATCATATTTATGATTTAAAACCAGCAAGCTTGGGATAGTAGCATTCCTTGTTATGGTTCATTCTGTGAAGAAAGAGACCTCCCACTAGCTTCTGTATTGGGTCTTCGTGGGGCAACTGCTTTACATGGATTTCAATCTGCATCCATGCTTCTCTACTGCTTTTGACCCTTAACTAAAGCAAGTCATGTTAAGACCTTAAAGATGAAGACAGGCTGGGAAAGTTGGGGCTGTTCAGCCTGGGGAAGAGAAGGCTGCGTGGAGACCTCGTAGCAGCCTTCCAGTATCTGAAGGGGGCCTATAGGGATGCTGGGAAGGGACTCTTCATTAGGGACTGCAGTGACAGGACAAGGGGTAACAGGTTCAAACTTAAACAGGAGAGGTTTAGATTGGATATAAGGAAGAAATTCTTTCTTGTTAGGGTGGTGAGGCACTGGAATGGGTTGGCCAGGGATGTTGTGAGTGCTCCATCCCTGGCAGTGTTCAAAGCCAGGTTGGATGAAGCCTTGGGTGACATGGTTAGTGTGAGGTGTCCCTGCTTATGGCAGGGGAGTTGGAACTAGATAATTTTAAGGTCCTTTCCAACCCTAACTATTCTATGATTCTACAATTCTATGATTCTATGTTAAGATCTGAGCACAAGTTATTTAATTTTATTTATTAATATTATTTTGATTTTTCTTTATTTATTCCACTTTTGCTGGATAGTAATGCTTCAAACACAATAGAAAAAAGGATAAATTTGGCATCCTATGCACTTCATAATGAGGGTTTCTTACTTTTTGCCCATTAAGACTTCTATTACTTTTTCTGTTAAGGTTTTTATCTAATATTTGCTTTCATCATCTTTCTGTATTAATCTCTTAATTATGTCTATTTCTGTAGCTGGCTAGTGGGTGTGATGGACCCTTCCTACTTGGGAAAATTCCTTCAACAAAATACTTCCTTCTGTTGTGCTTTCCTGAACCTTCTCTGGAGGCCTCAACTAAGATTCTGCCATTAGGCACCTCTTCTGACACTCAAAGAAGAATGGCTCCTAAAAGGCTTTGCCAATGCTGCCATATTTTGGATTTCCAAAACTGTATGAGGAATAATGGTTCCACTCCCATTTATACATGCACAAAAATGAATCTATTAATTTTATACTAGGTTACAAACCCCTTCAGGTTCAAGAGCAGGGCCATGTGGTCTGTAACTGAGCAATAAGGTTCTGATTTACGTGATGTGGATTAACTAACCAGCAGCACAAAGCTCTCGCTTTCCCCTCTGCCAGCACTTTCTGCACATGTTCCCAAGTTTCCTAAAACGTCATCTTCCAGTTTTATCATCCTTCTTGTCAATCTAAGCAAGATCTGACTACGTAACTTCTTCTTCCTATATTTCATGATTTTGTAAGATTACTGTGCAGCAAAAAGTCAAGCTGAGATACCAACCATGTAATTTGCATTAGCTTTCAGCATAGGCGCCCCTTGTCCTCTTTCACAAACCCCAAATTGTCTGGGGGAAAAAAAGCCAATAAATTGTAAAACTTAGTAGGGATGTGTTATTTGGATTAATTTTTTATTAACTACTATCACTGCTGCTTCACACTAAAATAAATCCACCTCACTCTCCTTCCTTGTATCATACAGGTGTAAGGTCAGAAATTCATAGAAGCTTCTTTGGAGACTACAGCTTCATAAACACCCCCTTAAACCCTGTAAAAATAACCCTCTTCAATGTCGAGCTGGACAAACCCTCACCTCTTTCTCATGGGCGTGTTACTTTTATTTTTTGGTTTTAGAGTTTTTTTGTTGTTGTTGTTTAGGTGGGGTGTTTCTGCCTTTGTGTGTGTGTATGTGTTTAGTTTTTTTTGGGGGGGTTGTTTAGTTTTTTCCTCACGAAGCAAGATCTTTAGTGAGATGGCACAAAGGCATCGAAAAGGTAAGTAATTTATTTTTTGTCGGTTTCATTTCACCATCGTAAAAAGCAGAGGTATTTTTCCCCTCTGTGATAACGGCAAAGGTAAAAACTCCCCAATCCCCGAGTTTCCAGACATCCAAACCAATAGGTACAAGCCCAATGTGACCAGTCACAGACGCACCCGCTTCCCATCGACGCTGTGGTATGGTACCAACGAGGGAGGCGCGGGGCAACATTAGGGCCGCGTGTGCAGCCCCCGAGCAACCTCCGCCACTGCGCTCCGTTCCGCTCGGCTCCGCTCCAGCGCACCAGTGCCCTGCGGCAGCGGCAACAGCCCTCTCTATTTGCCTCGCTGGCGCTCACGGCCGAAGTGCCGCTCTCGGGTCTCCATGCCCAGGAGAGCTGTGGCTTCCCGGTAGGATTCTCCCGTCGATCTTCCTCTCCGTTTAGGCTGTCTCCCGTCAGGCGACGGTGACAGAAAACAGGCTCCGAAGGGCCGCGGTGGAGAAGCAGGGGAATCGCTTCTCCTCCTCGATCCCCCCGGGTGCTGCCAGCGGGCGGGGATGGATAGATGGACGAATGCAGGGACGCTTCGAGCCCGCTGTCGCCTCTCAGCGCAGCGGAGGAATCTACTGGAGCTAGGGCTCTCTCCACCGTAGTGGTGCGAACTGCGTGAGGTGCGGAGGGATACTCGCGGACCGCCGTGTTCCCGCCCCTTGCGCGGCGGTCGCTGCCTCCCAGATATAGTGCGGCACGGGGAGGCGCTGGCAGGCATTCGGTGAGCGGCGCTCCGCGGGTGCGGAGTGGCTGCGTGGACGGCAGCGGGGGTTTGCCTGGTCTGGTTGAGCACCTCCAACTTGGACCTGTCCATCGGTGTGAGCTCCTGAACATGAGCCTCCTGCCTCTCTACCTGCTCGGATTGCTCCTCGGTAGCGGGCAAGGTAGGAGCGGGGCTTCCTGGTTTTGTTTCTAATTTAATTATTATTCTTGCCTGTACTGTCCGCTCGTTCAAATTAACATAAAACCAGTAAAGAAATGGAGAAAAAAATAAAGCAGTGTTTGACCCTGGCGCCGAATTAAAAGGGGATGTAAAACTTGCTTCATAGCTTCCCCCTTCACCCTCCCCTTTTTTAAGTCTTCAAGAGGTATCATTTATGAGGAAAAAACCCAAAAGGCAAGCTGGAAGGTGCTAAGTGCACTCCGCTGCTTTGCATGGGGTTTCGTCTTTTTGGGGGGCGATAAATGTGGGAGGGAGATGAAACGACTTAAAATACATATATATATCTGTCAGGGATCGTGCTTTAAAATACGCTTCTGCCTAAGTAGAAGGCAGCGTGGGCTTCGCTTTTAGAGCCGGGGAGAAGTGCTGTCGGCGGAGGCAGTGAGCCTTCCGACCTGAATGAAGTCTGCCTGGCGGGGTTGGTGTCTCCTCTTCAGAAGCCCGTTCCTCTCGCTCTGCGGGGACACAGAGTCCGCCGTCCCGGGGGATGGGAGTGGGTGGCGGTGGCTCCGGCACAACCGCGGGCGTCTGCGCGGACGCGGAGAGTTTGTGCGATGAATTACCGCGGCGAGGGCAGGTGTGTGCGGAGACGGGCGCGCTGGGGTTACGCCTCTGGGCGCGGTTCTGCTTTTGCATATGTATGTGCATGTGTACGGGCGTACATACAGCGTTTCGTAGAATATGGGGGCTGTGCTGTAGCTGATATATTTTGTTCGTGGCTTTTTTGGGGCGTGTGTGTGCTATGAAATATTTATTTAATTATTCTGGATGTCGCCGGTGTGGTCACTTGAGGATTTGTGCTACTTTAGGGAACGGGGTGGGGAAGGGCTTCCGAGCGCGGCGTGGCTCGGCATGGGTGCCCCAGGGTGAGCGGTCACCACTGGGGCAAGTTTTTGCTGCTTGTTCATAGCGGGACCATGCTGTCAGTGCTTCGTGCGTGGCACCAGCCCGCAGCGAGTTGTCCAGAGCGCTGAGCTGCCCGCACCTGAGGGGCTGTTTGGGGCGGTTTTATGGGAGGGGAAAAAAGCCACCAATCCTCCAACCCCCGCCGGGTGTCCGCGGAGGGAGCGGCGGGGACCGTCCCCCTGCCCCTGATGCCGCTGCCTTGCAGCAGGGGGCGGCAGAGCTCCACGGCGGCCGCCGGTGCACGGGCAGTGCCCTGCGCCGGGACGGGCAGCGAGCGCAGGGGTCGGGCAAGAGCAGGGAGCGCCAGGGCTGGGTGCCGCGTCCTGAGGCTGCACCGGGTCATGTATGGGAGAAGCGAGATCTGTTACACTTGAGAAAAGGGGCGGGTGAGGGGGGACATTGTGCCTGGAGGTATTAAGACCACAGCTCTGAAGGTCTTCTTCAGTGCAGTTATCGCTAAGCCTCAATACCACACAGACGTTTTCTCTCGGTGATAAGTAGCAAAGAGCCACCAGATGTTTTCTATTTATATAGAAATGCTGCTGTTTTCCACCTCAGGTTGATCTCTGGAGGTCTCTTGATGAACAGCGATTCAGAAACAGTCCGGAGGCTTTTCAACATAGCCAGCACGGGGATGGCAAAGGAAGAGGAGAACTGGAAAGCCTCCTTTGCATTGATTTACCTAGGTGTAATGTGTGTAGAGATGTAGTATGTGGTGCCTATAAAGGAGGAATGGTAGCAAGCTAGTTTGTGAAGTGTGATTACTGCAGCGTAGGAGGTTTACATACATAGTTTTGGTGGTTTACTATCAGAGATGTCAGGAAATAAATAATGGAGTGAAATTCTAAATGCTACTAAGCTGAGTTTTCAAAAATATAGAGGGATAGCTATGGAGGTTGATGGAAAGAAGGTGAGAAAAGCTGAGTATGTCTAATATTGATCATAATTTATGTTAGTCTAAATTTTGAAAAGCATCTTTTTTTTTTTTTTTCCAAATGAAGTGTGTTGTGTTGGTGAGGGGAAGAGTAAGGGTTTTGAACTGGTTGCAGAAATAACAGGAACATACTGCCTCAGTCTACAGAAGGAGATTGTAAATGGGAGCTGAAAAATATCTGCATATAGAAAATTACCATTCGGGGTGCTGTGGGAGAAGAAAATTTTTCAGTGCTGCTTGCTTTTCCTTTTTTATTTTTGTTTTATTTATTTTTTTTAAGAAGCATCACTGTGGTGTGGGATTTGTTGCGCATCTTTTAATTTTTTGACACCTCCTTTAAGTAATTGAGAATTTCTTGAAGTGATTAAAAGATTTTGAAGGGTTATTCCAAAAGCTGTTCGGATTCATCTCTGGGAAATGTAGTGGAGGGGAACAGATCATCAACTGAAGGTTCTGGTGCTTGTGGGGGTTATTTTTGTTTGTTTGTTTTTTAAGACACCCAGTGTTATCTGATTATTAAATAATGATTATGACTACTTTGATGTTGATAGAGGGGAGTGCGGATGGTTAAGAAAAAATAATTAGATTTGGATTGTTTGCTTTGGAGATATTAAAGTCTTAGGTTAAGGATTTATATTTCTAAGAATAGAGCTGCAGTAGATTTTATGAAGAGTGACTGAAGTTTTTTCTTTGGGAAGTGCTGGTAAAGACTCGAAAGAGGGAACTTTAGTGTGTTTGTTCTGTTCTAGAAAAGCAGAGAAGTTTGAAAACCAGTGGCAGACAGCAGCCCCTTCCCCCATCCGCTTAAAGTTAAGAGCTTGAGTATCATAATTATTTTCTAGAGCTGGATATTCTTTCTCCTAATTTCATCACAAGGAGAGAGGTTTAACTGACAGCGTTGTTATTATGGTAAAAAGAAAGGATTTTTTTTTTATTAACCTTTCAAAGCTGTACAGAAAATTCATCCAGCCTAAAAGGCACAGATTTAATTAGCTTTGCTTTCATAAAAAAGTGAAACAAAACACACCTCCACACTCCCAAACCAACAAAATAGTCTACTCTACTCTGTAAACCTGCTAGTGATGGAAGACAAAGCTTCAATGGTTTTTACCAGGGTCTGGGGAGACCGACTTAAAGTGGATGAAATGAACATCTTCCCTGATTGCAAAATCCTATTTCTTTTATCATAGTACACATTTCTTGAGGTTAGCAAAATTTTAAGGTGCAGTAGGAAATGTCTTGCTTTAGAGTTTAATCTATTTTGTGCTCATCCAGGAGATTTGTATGAGTGAGTACTTATTCAGTCATTGTGCTGTAAGTTTCCTCTTTTCACTGCATTGATACTAAGGTTTTGTTTTTGTTATTTTTTTCCTGAAGAGTTCCTCTTTACTAGTGCTTATAAGGGACTGTTTGTTAATAAGGGACATCCCCTGAAAGAGATGCCAGCATGTTCATCTTATTCACACAGTCACTTTCTAGAATCCTGCTTCTTTATGCTTTTTGTGTGGGGAATACTGGAAATTCTCAATTTCTTAATCAGTTTGTCTACTGGATCAAGTGGAACTAATATCTTACTCCAGTTGTATACCAAAATCTGGAACATATCCTGAGACTTCAGTTAACCATGGTTTTCTGCTACAAGTTGGTTTATACAACTGCCTTAAGATTAAAATACATTTACAATACATTTAATACCCTCTCTTCTCCTTTTCACCATTCAAAAGAGAAGGAAAAAAAATCAAACAAGAAGTAATGTTTGATATGCTTTTTGATGTGCTTCAGGTGAGGATGAGAATCAAAATTTTCCTGAAAATAAACCTTGACTGATGAGGCATTGTAAAAGGTTTGGTTAAGAATAGATGGTTGAGGAATGTATAGAGTTTTGTTTCATGCACCCCTATACAAAATGGAGTTAGAAATATTTTTGTTTGCAGTGTCTCTAAGGTACTGAATAGCATAATTTTGACTTTGTCTTCTCTTAAAGCATAGCTAATGTATTTATTTAGGAAACTAGTTATTTTTATCTATGGGAATGTTATTGGAGTGTTGTGACTGATTTGTGTATGTTCTCCCTTTCATAGCCACCTTCTTCAATAGTATTTTGGGAACAAATTTTGTATTTATTTGCTCTTTCATTGACGTTTTTCATGGAGGCAGCTTTCCCAAGTATTTAATGGTTACTTACTGATGCTCTTCCAGTTTACTCCAGTAATCTGCCTGTTGCCTTCAGCACATGCCATTTGACTTATCAGTACAGGAAAGATGTACACCTGTTGGAGGAGATCTAGGCAAGTGCCACAGAATGACTGGGGGACTGGAACACCTCTCCTGTGAGGAAAGGCTGAGAGAGCTGGACTTCTTCAGCCTGGAGAAGAGAAGGCTTTAGGGAGACCTTATTGGTGCCTTTCAGTCCTTAAAAGGAGACTATAAGAAAGATGGGGAGAGACTTTCTAATAAGGCCTATTGCAACAGGACAAGGGGTGATGGGTTTAAACTAAAGCAGGGGAGATTCAGGCTGGAGGCAAGAAAAAAATTCTTCACAATGAGGATTGTAAAATACTGGAAGAGTTTGCCCAGAGAGGTGGTGGATGCCTCATCCCTGGAGGCATACAAGGCCAGGCTGGATGTGATTCTGGTCAACCTGATCTAGTTGAAGATGTGCCTGCTTGCAGGGGTCTGGACTAAAGACCTTTGGTCTCTTCCAACTGAAACTATTCTATGATTCTGTGAATTGAGTCAAGTTAATATGACATTCTGGGGAACATGTGGTTTAACTACACTATAATTTGTGTCTGTGGGCTGAAAATCCATTAGTGAGAGTTGATGTAGACTTCTCTAGATAAAGAATCTGGGTAATAACTGATACGCATATTTTAAACAGTTTATAACAACTAATTGATGGTATATGGTTTTATTTGGGAGGGTTTTTTTACCACCCATTTGTTTTATAAAAGAAGGGCTGTATACTTGATGAAGCATATCCTAAGGCTTTACATGTCACAAGTAATTTCATTTTAATCTTTTTTTAATCGGCCTCTCTTGAAATTCAGAAATGGGAGAGACATGAGAGAACTTAATGGATATACTGATGCCTTCAAATCTGAAGGCAACTTGCGGTTACTTGAAAAGTCTGGGTATGACCATCTTCAGTAACGTAATTCTGCATTCTTTCACAAAATCTCTTAATGGCTTTTGTATCTCAGTTTTTCTTTAAAGGATATCAGGGAAATGAAAAGAGTTAATATGAAATAACAAGATATTCTTCAGATGTCTTGTGTTTATGCTGTAACATCTTCAGTGGGGTATGTGCAAACATAAGGTTACCAAGCTTCTTATTTTTTTCTATATGGCTCAATTTTTTTATTAGTTGCTACCATTTGACTGATGACATTGTTAATTGGAGATGTTTTCTGATTTGCTATGCTATGGATGCACTGAGACTCTACCCGTTAATTTCTTGAATGAAAGGAATAAAAACATAAATGGGGGGCAGAGGGGGAGTCATCTACCTGGCTACAAGTATTTGTGGTAACAGCTTATGATATAAAAGGATTTTGTACTGGAAAATACTTTAAAAAGTTACTTAAAGTTATAAAGCTTTTTGCTAAATTGCTAAGAAGTTACTTAAAGTATATGTGGAAAAGAAATTAAGAATACATATGCATACACAAATCTACTTTTAGAAAACCTTGTTTAGTAAGACCCCTAAGTCTTTGAATAACCTGCATTTGTGTAGCTCCATGGAAGTACTGTTGGCTGAACTAATCCGGAAGCTGACAAGTGAAGCTGGAGTCAGTTAACTTCAATAGGGTTTGGCACTGTGGGATATGGGAAAATATCTCTTAAAATTGCAGGAAGTAAACAGCTTTCATTTTTGAAACGGCATGAGATAGAACAATACTATCCATATATGCTGCTGATATAATTTAAGGAATTCTGAGTAACAGAAAATTTTGCTTTGATCTAGGTTTTGATGCATGGATGCATTAATGACATGATACAGGAATAATCACTTGAACTGCAATTATAAAGGAAGATTACTGCAAAATGAGTTATTTATAATGTAGTTATTAAATATGAAGATGACTGACCATTGTGGCCAAACTCTACTGACTTTAGTCAGAAGAGGATTTCTATTGACTTGAGTTAGTGTTTCCATGAGAAAGAAATAGGACCAGTTCTTTAAAAGCAATTGTTTTACTGTCTCAAGGTAATTTGGGAAGGAGGTAGACAGTGAAGTATATCAACTAAAAATTCATTATGCTGTTTATGCCTATTTAAGAATATTGCTACCATTAAAAGAAAAAAACAAACGAACCAACAAAAAAAAAAAAAAACAAAAAAAAAACAAAAAAAAACCAAAAAACCCAAACGC
>NDXB01000901.1:190375-211617 GCA_002631895.1 Agapornis roseicollis
AAAAAAAAAAAAATCTGTATTCCCCTTGAAATGCATATTGTGCTGTGAAGATATGTAGTGACAGTGGTGTGACAGACATTGAGAAAAATAATGTAGTATTCCCATGTAACAACTGTAATCTGTCTTTGTGAAGAGAGTAGCCATGTATTGTCTTTGAGAATTGGGTATTTTTACTGCTATCACTGGAGATGCACACTTGTCTGGCTCCTTGGGGAAAGTGGGGAACTAGCAGTTCTATCTAACCAGTCTCATGATTCAAATTATTTTGTTGTTTCGTTTCTGTTAAGCTGTCCTTCACATGCACACACCCTCCTTCAGGCAGAATAATGTAATGCTGCAGGATTGCACCTGAACTGGTTCTCTAGCTTGGTGAC
Organism: Agapornis roseicollis; assembly: GCA_002631895.1. Lineage (NCBI taxonomy): Eukaryota > Metazoa > Chordata > Aves > Psittaciformes > Psittacidae > Agapornis > Agapornis roseicollis. Next base: position 190,750 of record NDXB01000901.1, read on the forward strand.
TGCTGCTGAGCCTTTATAATCAATTTCTGTATGCTCTGAATTTTTAAGATCAACAGAGATTTTCAGAGTATTTTTTTTAATCCAGTTTTGGCCTCTATATATGCTAATGTTGGCAGTAGATACAAAGTATATGCCAGAATCAAGAAGTGTCATTAAGGTTCTGTTATCATTGATTGTTTCATCTACAATAATTTTCGGGTGTGGAATTCCTAGTGCCGTCTCTATACATGAATAGGTAGCCTCCTGTTAAATTATCTCCACCTGGTGGCAGTATCTCATAGCTAGCAACAGAGAAACAAACTACCAGAGCACTTTTTTGTTTTCAGAAACATATAAACAAAGCTAGTTAAATCAAATGAGTCATTGCTTAAAACAAACTTGTAGATATGCATGAAATATTTTAAAGCTGAAGTGTGGTGTCTTGTATGTAATTTGATGTGCTATATGGATTTTTAACTGATAAGTATTCCATGGATAAGTACCTTCAAAATGCAAGTCAGTTGGCAAAAGCTCTGTTAGCATAACTCTAATAATGCCTGCATTACTTCTGTTAAAAAGAGCAATGCAGGCATTTTGGTGGATAAAGTCAAGATTCAGAACTTTTGTGTATATTCCTGCAGTTACAAAATAATGGATTAGGTTGTGCAAAGCTTGCATAATCTGTTTCCTTGAAGCATATTTTTGTAGTCTCTTGCAAAGAAATGCTCTTTGCTGAAGTGCTGAATTGGTGGTTTTCTTCAGCGAAGAAAGGAAATGTTTTCAGAAAAAGCACAGTATCAATTTATCTTATCAAAATACATTTTTAAGACCTTACCTGTAAGACCTTTCATATCACACTTGTCAGAAGAAGTTTTATATTTGAAGTTATACAAGCAATTCCATATTATTTAAGTCAAAATATACCCAAACCAGTTACTATAGCCTGAAACTGCAATGGTCATGAAAATATTTACTTCGCTGATTTTCCTCTCTACCCCCAAAAAATAACTTGTAATGTCAAAACACTTTTTGATGAGAACTTGTTAGCAGCTGAGAACTTGTAGTAAATCATATTTTGGTGATTAAAAAAGCTTTGAAATTTATTAGTTTATAAGTAGCATTATTTGTCTTCTGTCATATTTGTAAACACTAACTCAAATACCTTTATTTTATTAAATAGACCTCTTCCCTTTGCAAAGGAACAGTCAGCCTTTTGATGGTTGAGTTTATGTGGTAGCATATGTTACTTAGTTGAACAGTCTTTATGCAGTGTATTTATTTTGATATAGCTATTTACCAAGTATACTGATGTGATGAGTTCTTTATTGGTTTAAATGCAATTGTAAAGAACTTCCAGCTTGAGAACCTCATGGGAAAGCTAAAATGCTGTTCTTAAAGATGGTGGGTGGGGGAAGCAAAGAAAAATTGGCTGGCAACAATTTCAAAAGGAGCTTGTATCTTCATGTCCATGCTCTATTCTCAGACCTTTACTTGATGTATGTGTATAGGGGGTTTATTTTTTGTATGTAGAGAAAATACTGCTTAAATCATCGTTCTGGGTGAGAACTAAAAAATTCACCTTTGCTGAAGTCATCTTAGCCTTAATAGGCTACAGAAATTGTAGTCTATAGCACTAAACAGAAAGAACAATGTAGTTAATTACTCACTGAAAGCATTATTTGTGTCTGCTGAGACTTCAAATGTTTGATTGCACTCACCTTATTTTTCTGTAGTGTGAGGTGCATAAAATACAAATTTATGGAAGAAAGGAGAGAGGGAAAGAATCCCAACCAAGCAAATAATATTTGCATAGCAGAACAACCAATCTCTTACAAGCACTAAATAAGGGAATACTGTTTTGGTTTGTCACACTGGATTCATTTAATACAATTAGAAAAGTTTCTATTAGTGTCTCTTTTTCTCTGCATAAAAGAGTTTGTGTAGGGTTCTTTGGTCCATCAAGTAGTTTCTAGACACATATTTCTGAATTTATCAGTAAGTGAGCTAGAAAAGTGAAACTAATAATAAAAGTTAATTATCTGCTTGCTCTCTTGGTTTATATAAGAGTATATTTCAGTGTGGAGCTGTTGAACTGACCAGCTGTAACTGACCATATTAGGTAGTATCAGCTGTAGGGTAAATAATGTGATAAAACTATCCCCATTAATGAAAGTGGAATTTAAGTAATAAATTTGGTGCTTTATTGGTTCCAAATATTTTTATTATAAAAAGCTATCATTACTTTTAACTTTTTTAATCTTAAGAAGTGATAAAATAAGAAACATTGAAGATTTGTTGTAAGGCTTGATTTGTATGACAGAATGCTTCAGATGGAAATTTAGGGCCCAAGGTGTGTACTATGATGTCCTCATACTGCTTCAGAAATTCACATCACCAGATCTTGCACATCTGAAAGTTATGGAAAAAATTTCCTGAACAAATACACTATTATTTAGTATGGGTTATTTAGTTATTAACTGTTACTACGTAATTAAATCCTGGTATTTACTATTTTCTTACAGAGAAAAATCTTTATGAATGAATGTAATGCTTTTTAAAATAATCGTGGTTAAGCAGCCAGCATGGCTTCACGAGGGGAAATCCTGGCCTTCTATGATGGGGCTATGGAACTGATGGACAGGGGTAGAGCAGTTGATGTCATCTACCTGGACTTGTGCAAGGCGTTCAACACTGTCCCACATGACATCCTTGTCTCTAAATTGGAGATACACCAATTTGATAGGTGGGCCACTCGGTGAATAAAGAACTGGTTGGATGGCCACACACAGAGTTGTGGTCAATGGCTCAGTGTCTGGCTGGAGGCCAGTGGTGAGTGGTGTCCCTCAGGGATGTGTTGGGACCAGTCTTGTTCAACATCTTTGTCGCTGACATGGACAGTGGAATTGAGTGCGCCCTCAGCAAGTTTGCTGATGACACCAAGCTGTGTGGTTGAGTGGATACACTGGAGGTACGGAATGCCATCCAGAGGGCCCTTGACATGCTTGTGAGGTGGGCTGATGGCAACCTCATGAAGTTTAACCATGCCAAGTACAAGGCCCTACACCTGGGTCAGAGCAATCCCAGGCACAGCTACAGGTTGGGCAAAGAGAAGAGATTGAGAGCAGCCCTGCCGAGAAGGACTTGGGGGTGGTGGTCAATGAGAAAATGAACATGAGCCTGCAGTGTTCACTTGCAGCCCAGAAAGCCAACCATATCCTGGGCTGCATGAAGAGGAGTGTGACCAGCAGGTCAAAGGAGGTGATCCTGCCCTTCTACTCTGCTCTCATGAGACCTCCCTTGGAGTATTGTGTGCAGTTCTGGTATCCTCAACGTTGAAAGGACATGGAACTTTTGGAACAAGTGATGAGGAGGGCCACAAGGATGATCAGGGGACTGGAGCATCTCCCATATGAAGACAGGCTGGGAACGCTGGGGCTGTTCAGCCTGGGGAAAAGAAGGCTGCATGGAGACCTCATAGTGGCCTTCCACTATCTGAAGGGGGCCTATAGGGAGGCTGGGGAGGGGCTCTTCATTAGGGACTGCAGTAACAGGACAAGGGGTAATGGGTTCAAACTTAAACAGGGGAGGTTTAGATTGGATATAAGGAAGAAATTCTTTCCTGTTAGGGTGGTGAGGCACTGGAATGGGTTGCCCAATGAAGTTGTGAATGCTCCATCCCTGGGAGTGTTCAAGGCCAGGTTGGATGAAGCCTTGGGTGACATGGTTTAGTGTGAGGTGTCCCTGCTTATGGCAGGGGGGTTGGAACTAGATGATCTTAGGTCCTTTCCAACCCTAATGCGCCATTTTAAATACATAACTTGGGTTTTGTACCTTTCTCTGGCTGCTAAGTCGAAGTAAGACAATGAACTAATTTTTATATTACTACTTATTTACTAAAGGAGTGAAACCAGGGCTGCTAATTTATTGCTGATGTTGCCAGAATGTTTTCGTCTAGGGGAGACTGAATCCATACTATGTCAGGAAGACAGATGGACACTTAAACACTCAATTGCTCTTTTGATTGTTCTCAGTCTTGGAGTTCATCCAAGTGTATTTCATGGTGTGTCTCAATGTAGTGCCTGGCACTTTGGTTCTTGGGGTGAAAACAAAATTTTCTTAATAGTAATATTATTACAGGGAGTAGTGTGAAACACTGTATTGTTTCCACATCCTTTCCCCCCTCCAGTGTTGAAATCAAGTAGCTAGCTACACTATTTTAGAGAAGTATGTGTATGCTTTTTATAAGGCTGAAATTTCAGTTAAGTCACTGTGCTTTCCTGGAAAACTCCTACTAAGCTTTCATTTTGTAAGAAGTCAGTAACAGCTGCAGCTTCTCAATTTAAATGAATATTTTTGGGATTATCCTGAATACCTAGTTAGGATTCATGTTTGTGTTCCAAATTAATTTCAAAATCATTCATATATTGCTTGTATGTATATATATATATGTATATATATAATGCTGCCATTCATGACTTTGTTCCCCCTTTTTCTTCTGTGTACCAATTATGGCCATATTTGTGGTGTAGTAAAACTAAAAATAGTTTAAAGCTGGAGCTCAGTCTGCATCGTTTTATCACTTAATAGCGTATACTGAAGTTCTGTGTGGTCCTGTGGTTTTGAGGTTTCTTGTCAATGATCACAGAAGTCAGAATTCATATTGTGCTCACCTGAGTGGGTGGCAAGGTACATACAACAACAGAGTTCTTCTAGACTGTAGTGATTTGAAGTTTTTGGTAATGAAATAATTTGTCTTTGGGTTCTTTAATTGATTCCAACAAGAATAAGTTACTGTATTATACTAAGATCATCTGAAGGTTCTGGTGTGTATATATTATCTTGCTGAGAGAAACTTCATTTGATATGAACAATCATATGATCATATTTGCATCCAATAAGTAAAGCATGCTCCTTTATGTATTTCTGGTTGCATTAAGGTAGTCATACTCTTGTTCCAGTTGTGGAAAAACTTAAATTACTGAGTTCTATCTGTCTTTCTGACAAGAAAGTGAATTTTACTATTACAAATTGCAGGAAGTCAAATTGCAATCTGCTTACATGATCAGTTTGGATATTAAAAGTACCTGTATTTCCATCTCTAGCTTTGAAATGAACAGTAGTCAATTCAATATTATAAGAAGATCTTTGTTTAGGTACTCAAAAGGTTTTAACCTTCTGTCAGTTGCAATAGTGATGAAACAGGACAGGTCTAAGAGGATGAAGTATGGTAGGTTTTTATATTTCTGGATAGATTTTGAGATTCAGCACAGAAGCTAAGTTTGCCATGTATGACAAATATGAGGATTGTACAGAAAGCAAAGAAATTTGAGCAGCTCTGAAAATTTTCATGTCCCATTTCTGTGCCATGGTGAGGGCTCAAGCCTTCATCCTTGGTTCTCACTGGCCCCTGAACTTCATGCATTACCACATTAAGCAATCATATGGGGCATGTGTGGCTCTTTTCATTCAAGAAGAATGCCTATTGCTTTGTCATTCTTCTCAAATAAGTAACACTGGCTCAATCTTGCCATTTTTGCTGGTGATATGGTTATCCTGGTCACCAGGGAACAACTGGTCCCAGTTCTTAGATGATCTAGTTAATTTCAGTTGTCCTGGTAGGCTTTGTTTACTCAACTGTTAGGCATTATAGCAGTGTGAATACCATCCATTACCTCAAGGGAAAATTTAATATAATTTGGTGATGCAGGTTCTGTTGACTGAGCACTAGATAGATTTAATCCTTGTAAGTGTAAAATATGAGGGAGTGAGCAGTGGTGTTTATGGTTAAGTCTCTGCCTGTAATGAATTTAAACAAGGGTTAAATAAGCTTTCTTTCAAATGGGAAAACTGACAAAAACTTTGAGAATAAGTATATTTTTGAGACTTTTGATATTTTGATTTTGTAGATTGGGTATTTGCTTAGTTTTTTGGTATTGTTTTTGGTGGTTTTTTTGGGTTTGTTTTTTTTTTTAATTAGAAGTATTTTCTTACCATCCTGTAATATACCATTGATATTTTTCTTTATTATTTTTTCTTTTTTTTAAATCAAAAACTGCAGTAATAACATATTTTTTAAATGTTCAATTCCAAGATAGGCTTGGATGCCGAATTGATCTTTGGCACATCTGTCCCCAGAGCAGAAGATAATTCTGTCTTTGTCTTTAGTTCTGTCCTTTACTTGTTTAAATGTCACCTGCTAGAAAAATTGGAGATTTACTAATGTTAAACTGTCCTTTTACACTTGAAATTTTGTTAAAGGCAAAAAGAAGATGCCCTATGTGTGGAGTTAGTTGTTTATTACTCTAATTATGTTTACCAGTTTAGCCAAAATAGAACAAACATTTGTTCATATTAAGATCAGCAACTTCCAAAGCCCTTAATAACAGTGGAAAGAAAGGGTTAGTTGTCATCCCAAAAGTCTTTGCCAGCAGAAGTACTGTGTCTGTGGTTGTGTGGTCTTTCTCAGTCTTAGGTCTGCTTGGAGTATTCTTAAAGCTTACTCTAAAGCAATTTTTTTTTTTCCTTAAATGTTTTTATTTATTATCCTTACAGACATCAGCAGAATCCCTCCTTGTTATGAGGAGTTGACTACCCATGGGCAGTATGGTTGCAAGAAATTCACCTAAAGCTAAAATGGATTTAGAAGACAGTCACCTGACCAGTAGATGACTGCTGTTGCAGTTAAAAGAAGCTAAAATCAGCTCAAACCAATATAAATCCAGATAAATCAATTCCCAAAGAGCTAATGCAAAAAACATATTTACTTTATATATCTCTTAGTTTTAAAGAGGAACAATTAATGTATGTATTTCTTTGTCCTTAACTGTTACTATGTCTTCCTTTTTTTGATCTATACTCTAATTCTTAAGTTTTGTCTTTATGAATTTGAGTGGTTCCAAGATAGCACAAAAATTACCTAGTTCAGTGAAAGATTAAGACTTAGTTAGCATTTATTGGGAAGTAAGTTTACAAATACAAGAGGAAAAAATGATACACTTCCCCAAATAATGATGAAAAATGGCAGATAATTTTGAATTTGCCTGCACGTTCTTCAAGCAGGAATTATGTTAGGCAAATTTGCATGACAAAAAGCATTTTTGTTATGGGAGTTCTTTGTGAAATTAAAGTAGTGAATTCTGATTCATACAGCAAGTAACATGTTCTATATGTGCGGCTTTTTATCAGATATTTAAATGATCATGTTAATTCATCCTTTGGTAAGATGATACTTGATGTTGCAATAGATATCTCTTCTAATGCACAGATCTGCTATTGGAGTATCTCCATTCTGTTTCAGCTGAGTGGTGATTGTGATCATTAAAGAGCAGAACTCAGGGTTTTAGAGAAAATTCTTATTTTTTCTCCCTCATGAAGTAAATTTAGGTTAAACAGATAATTAACATATTTTAAATCCTTCAACTAGTCTCAATACAAAAAGATATTCAAAGCTACTTAAAGGGTGCTGTTGACCATTTACTTCCCAGGAAATAATAGTTCATCTAAAATGTGGAAATAGCTTTGCTTGTAGTCAGCCTTTAATATTTGATAGTGTAAGACTTGAATCATTATTCCAATACTTCAGTTTTATTCTCTTGAAATTCACTTGCAGTCAGAAAATAAGAAATAAAGAACTAAAACTATAATGCCCCTGCGAGATACTGAGTAGGGTCTGTTAATTTGATAAGTAGAGGTCTGCTTATTTGTATATAAAGTTAGCATATGGACAATGGTTAAAAGCAAAGTCCATGCTTGAAAGACATTCTCACTATTTAATTTTGTAACTTGATAGAAAGACATCTGAAATTCAGCCTCAGAAGTTACTTATTAGTTTCACAAATGGCTTGAAAGGGCAAATGATCTCCTGCAAGCACACCTTAGTGTTCCTTGGAGATTTTGTCATTGCTTTGACAATCAATTTTAGTTTTTTGGTTTGTAGGAGACCTTTGGCAATTCACTTGTTTCTGCCAGGCAGTAGTATATTTTGCCTTTTCATTTAAAACTCCAGTAATAGCTTTGCACGTTAAATTCAATGAGAGAACACAGTTTGCAGAAACATGCACAAGATGTAAAGATACACTAGGGGAATAAATGGAAGTTTTGGAAGTGCGGGAGTACGTTATTTTAGTTCTTCAGCTAGGTGTCTGTTTATACAGTTCTTTAAATGCAGTACTGCCTGGCTGCTTTTTAGGTAGCTAGATCCCTTGCAAATCTAATTCAATCAAAAAAGTAACTCATAAAGTTAATGGTCTTCGGTTAAGTCTGCCGTGACTTATTTGTGAGTAGCACAATTAGGAGTTTTCTATACTCTTGAGTTCTCCTTAGCACATTCTTCAAAAACTGCTATTTCCTTCAAATCACCTTTATCCATTTGAGACTAGTTTGAAGTAGCTTTGATATGACCAGTGATTATTAGAAGTACTCCAAATCTTCTGTGGTCAGCAGGGGTTTTGGGGTGTGTTTGGGTTGTTGGGTTATTCTTTGCTCTTTGTTGTTTTATGTGAGGGTTTTTGGTAGTTGTTGTTTTAGGTTTGGTTTGGTTTTTTTTTTTAAGTCAAACCAGTGTATTTTATCCTCACTAACAGCTGTCAATTGTAGCAAATGGGATTGTGAACCCTAAGGCTCCTACTGAATTCTATACTTCTGAGCTGATCACAGTAACATTTGCAGGAGCCAAAGTGTAACAGATGCACCATATGACATTTTAAATTGAGAATGGTGAAATTTATTTTTTTTAAATAAAATGAATTTTCATTCTTCAGTTCCTGTCATGTTTAAAGTTGTACTTATGCTGTCTGTTGTCTTCCTATGGGCAATCTTGATGCTGCTCAATTCCCCACATACTCAAACTGTTAAAATTTTTCTCTTTCACAGTGCAATTCTTTTAATTCTTAAAAAACCTCTTCAAATGTAAATAGTAGAGCAGAAGTAGTCATTATAAATTCAAACCTTATCTGTGCTGCCTGAAAAAAAGAATAGAAGGCATAGAGGAGCTAGGCCTGGGAGTTGGTAGGTTTCTTAAATAGAGTATGTGAGCCTTTTCAGGCCCCAGTTAGATGTGAACTCACACTGTAGTCCTTTCAACACTATTAGAACTCAAATGTCATTGTTCTGCATCTGGATGCTGCTAGTTGTGGCTATCAAAGTGTTAGGATTGGAAACATTTCTTCATGATGCACAGTTGAGGTTCAAATTTGCAAAGATTTTATATTACTATATTTTTAATTATATTAAATTATATACATGTATGCCTGAGCAGAAACAGTCAGGAGATGGTATGAGAGAGAAAAACATGTGTGACTGTGGTGCATTTATATAGTTCTTGTTCCTTGGTAATATGGCAGGAATAAAATTCCATACCTAGCATAATTAGTAGCATAATTACTAGCATTATAGTAATGGTGTCTATTAGTATTCCAATTTGAAAACTAAATAAACTCACTTAATGCTAATCCTAGTATTAACCCGTGTTAAAATGATTAACTGACCTCTCCAATTCTGCTGTCATAGAATCATAGAATAGTTAGGGTTGTAAAGGACCTAAGATCATCTAGTTCCAACCCCCCTGCCATAAGCAGGGACATCTCACACTAAACCATGTCACCCAAGGCTTCATCCAACCTGGCATTGAATACTCCCAGGGATGGAGCATTCCCAGCCTCCCTGAGCAACCCATTCCAGTGCTTCACCACCCTAACAGGAAAGAACTTCTTCCTTATATCCAATCTAAACCTCTCCTGTTTAAGTTTGAACCCGTTACCCCTTGTCCTGTCACTACAGTCCCTAATGAAGAGTCCCTCTCATCACTTCCATTTCTGCCATTTTAGCCTTCTAATTGACAAATGTCAGGTATAATAAAACACTTTTGCAGTTTTTGTGTATATGTACATACATATAGGAACAGATAAAATTGTTGTGTTTGGTTTTTTCCTTTTTTTTTCCTTAATTTAACAAGGTAAATTTCATAGTGATACCCAAAATAGAGGCAATTTCTGTGTTCAGATTTTCAATTTCTCATACTGAAGTCAAGAAATCAAGCAAAGCAACTGCTTCTTCAGGCCATCCTATTTGATTAGGTAAGTTTCCCTTTTCAGGGAAGGGGGAACAGTTTTATTTCCCATCCTCATATGGTCAGGAAAAAATTCTTCTAAGGTGTTTAAACTTCAGTATATTGACTATGAGTTATCAGGCACTTACTACAAGATTTCTTGTAACTCAAAAAGGACCTTGTTTTTCCTCTTCTAAGAAGCATCGATGATGGCAGGAGAACAGCTTCCCTAAATGTTAGTACTCTGCCATCTCTCACCCTAGACAAAGCACAACTAAACAGTAGCTTGTACTTGGTGCTGTTTTAGTGATATCATCTCAGGGAAAAGAGAGAAATACTTTTTCTTTCCCCAGCCACAGAGACGCTGTCAAATTTCAGCTCATGTTCTGTGTGATTTTGGATGGAGAAAATCCAGCTGTGAGCTCTAAAATTCTGTCTGGTTAATAAAGAAGCTGAGATCAAATAACTCAACAGGGAATGAAAGCATAAAGGAAAACACATCTTTTAAGTTTCAGTGTAAAGAGGTGCTAAATGAAGGTATTATTGGGAATGATGCTAATTGATCATCATATTGCTGAAAATGCAGTGAAGAGCAGTAACATTTAGGTTAAAGCATCTGTAAGAAGCAGGTGCAGCTTAAGTGGGGAGATATTATTTGTCTTATTGGTCAGTGACTGGTGAAGGATCTGGAAAGTCCCATTGAAAGACCTGATTTCAGTGATAAAAATATGCTCTTTGAATTTAATATCCTGAAATGCGATTTTGTCTATCAAGCAAATGTCAAAACAAATTAAAGCTGCATTTGTTTAACTTATACTGAAGCTACTGTCAAAGTTAAGTCTTTGAGTTGAGTTACACATTTTCACTCCAGCTAATGCTGGAATATGAATTGGAGATGTTCATTAATACCACTGTTTTATTTTGTGTTGCTGTAGAACATAAGTTGTAATAATATATCTGAAAATATACAAGTCAAGTTATGCTATTTCCTTTTATGTTTTTGAGGAGAGCTGACTCAAAATGTGGGTATAAGATAAAGATAATGAAATTTTAACCTGTGAGCATGATATCAGTGGGATCAGATCAGCTGAATTACTAAGTAGTGTATTCTTTTTTGTATTAGACACAAATTTAAACTTTTTGTGTGTCTCTGGTAACTTCTATGATAAATTATTATGCTTAAAAATTACATCTACAGGTTTTTGGATTTCATCTGGATCTGCTACTGCATGTGCTGTATTTTGAAATACTTTCAATAACTTTTTTTTAATAAAAAGAAGATTCAGATCTCTATTTGAGTTTAACATCTGTATTTTGTCTCTTTAATAGTCTGGGTTTTGGTATGTATAATTAACACATTAAAAGGATTGTGGAAATGACATTTTCTTCTTTTTAAATAAAAGTAGAAAATGCAGTTTGAGCAAAGTGAAATTCCACAATTGAACATGCAATGCAGCCTGAAACGGGATATCCTAATTCTTTTGATATTCCAGTTCCTAGCTACTGCCATATTTTCTTTTTTGTTTTAAACTGTTTTTTTGTTTTTTTTGTTTTTTTTTTCTAAATGTGATGTTATCAGTCTTTAGTATTTAGCTTCATTGATCTGGAATATGGATTAGAATATTTCAAATATTACATAAAATTAGGCAATTTTCTAGAGAATTTATTAGAGACTGTAACTATCATTAGTTGACAGTATGAGGAAACCTGTTTGCAAAGGTAGTGGAATACCCTGTCTTTAGTTGGATCTTGTGGTGTGTTGATCCATAGGAAACTTTTCCTCCTTCCTAAGCCATTCTCCTTTGCCACAGGATGAGGGGTAGAACTGCATGGGTTTCCAGGTTCTTCATCTAGGTGTTCAGAGCATCTAGTCACCCTCAGGGTGTCACCTGTCAATGGCACCCATGCGAATAAGCATTGATAGGAAGTGGTCTTAGGTCTTGGAAATGGATAAGTCTCAGCAGTCTCTGCTGTGTCCAAGATCATAGTTCTGGACAAGCAAGCCCATGGGTCTGGTCAGAAAACAGGTACTGTCACTCACAGGAGTCATCCCTCATGATTGGTATCCATTGCTTATGCATTGCACCACTATTTACTCCATTGGTGAGGTACAGCCAGCTCAAGTGCCATCTGACCTTGTTCAAATTTTCCTGTTGCAAGGGCTACACCTGTACCTGGCCAACAACCAAAGTTGTGCAAGCATCGTCTTTGGCAAAGTATTTTAGCCCACCTCTGTCCATATTCTGATGTATCCTCTGTTTTTCTTGACAAGGAGATGATGTTATTGATGAAATATTTATTGCCAAGGCCAAAAATGTAATAGAAACATTGTGAAGTGATTTCCTTTTCTATCAGAAAGAAAGCTTGTTGAGAGAAATTTCAGCCCATTTTTGCTACTCTTAATGTGAAAGAATTGAACTGGTGAGAGAAACTAATTTTTTTTTTTTTTTGAAGATACCATTTTTTTTTCTCCTAAATGCAGTTGTAAAATTAATGTGTGGGTTGTTTTATATAGAATTGCTGTGCTGTGTAGAAACATTGGACTAGCCTACTGATGCGTAGCTAGTGTTGGAACTATTATGATCTTCTTAACTAAATGTAATTTTGCTTAAAATACTGTGCAGTTAGCTAATACCACAAACAACTCATTGAAATCATTATAACTGAGAGAAAAGATTTGGACCCTCAGTACCTGAAAGAGTTACCTGTTGTAAGAAGTATCCTTTCTGTGCTCTGAGATGTTACCAGAAAGAGGTCATGCTTTTGTTTTCACTAAAATTGTCTCAGAGAATTCCAAAAGATTTACATTTGTTATCTATACCTGCTATAATGAGGAAAAATGGCAACCTCACTTTTGAAAATTTTTTTTGACTACTTGTTCATGGTAGGAATTACTACTTTAATTGAATCTAAATGTTCATTTGTTTGGTAGAAATGATACCAATCTTTTTATATATTAAAAGAGAAAAAAACAAAACAGGAAATGTGTCTTCTGGTGTTGTTGAAAAATACTTGTAACTTTCTAGGCTGCATTACCTGCATAATCTATTTTGATTCAGCCATTATCTGCTGGCGAATAAAAATCATGTTATGCCAGAAGTCTTGTTTAAAGTGATGCTTCATAGTAGTCAATTTTGATGTACTGCTTGCTACACTTAAAATGTAAGAAAATGCTCACATCTTAAAAAAAAACCTAAACAAAAATACCCTAGAAATAAAAAAGCTAAACAAGCTTAAATAAACAGAAGCTTATCAGTCCCAGTAGGAGGTAAAAAATGCATGTAAAATCTTAAGAAAAAAAGGAGGAAGTCAGTTGTTCTGAAATCGGAGACAAATTCAGCTCAATGAGTATGAATGTGTTTTTCTGAAAATCAGCTAGCATATTGGTTGGGGCTTTTTGTTTTTTTTTTTTTTTCCTTTTTTTTTTTTTTTTTTTCCTTTTTTTTTTTTTTTTTTTCCTTTTTTTTTTTTTTTTTTTCCTTTTTTTTTTTTTTTTTTTCCTTTTTTTTTTTTTTTTTTTCCTTTTTTTTTTTTTTTTTTTCCTTTTTTTTTTTTTTTCTCTATACACAGTAGCAGGCTTGGGGGCTAGATTTAGTACTTAGATTAATTTGCAACATAATTTTATTAGCTCATTTTGAGCTATTTCATGATTAGAGTTAACCTGAAGGACAGAAAATTTTTTGGGAGACCTTACTGGGTAATAAAGATGATTGATAAATTTAGTTAACTGAAAATTTGTTCATCCTGAAATGTATATATTCTCTCATTGCAAGTAGTATATGATTGAGCTTGGGTCTATCAAAATGTCTATTCTGAAATATATATGAACTGGAAGATTGAGTGTGCCTATACACCTAGCAGTGTCATCTAAACAATGAGCTCTCTTCTTCACTTACCCCTCATTCTGAGTACAAAATAGAATCACATTAGCTTTTTTGGTAGTGATGTAATTGTTGCTTTTTTCTGCTCCATTTATGCTTGCATGCCAAATAGGCTCGTGACAGTAACAGAAGATATAATTTTCTGATTGGAGGTGAAGATGACAAATATGATTCTCAGATGAATTTGCTACTTCCGTGCTCAGTGGCAAGGCTGAACAGAGCCTGGTTTTAGGTTTTAATTACAAACACAGAACTTCATGGCTTGAATACCTACCTAGGTAGTGATTTTACTGGCTATGGCAATTAGAAATACGCACAAGCAAAATGTTCACTAAAGACTGGAAAATCTAATGAAAAAGGTTGACAGTTTCTTTTGGTCAGAGGGAGGCTAATAGAAAATAAAGCACGTAGTGTAATGAAGAATGTAAGGACATTCTTCCAATTTTACTGTTATAGTAGTCACTGAAATTGTTGTAACAAACTAATTGGGGAGGTTTTGGTCTGGCAATTTTGCAGGCCCCCAGGCAACCTTAGGAGAGTTACTTATTTTATGGTTAGGTAGTTGATTATCTCTTAAGAGGTATACTACAGCATGTTGCCTTGTGGTGCTAAAAAGTCAAAAATATATGTTATGTAAAATAAATTATTTAAAATATATATGTTATGTAACAGCTGTTGCTATTAAAGACAATGAAATAAATAATGTAAATCTTGGGAAACTGGATTGTATCTGGTCCTGCTTAAGCAGGGGTGTTGGTCCCTTCCAGTTGCATTCTGTGATTTTTCAGGAAAAATGCCTTGAATAGCAGTGGCAAATCCCCACCTCCCCCCATTCCCCCAAAGCAGTGCATCATTTCAAGGGAATCTACTTTCTCAGAGAATGCTCAGAAATTTGACAAATGCATAAAAATGTGCTAAAATTAATGTATTGTGACTACACTGTAGTCCTCAACAGCTATTTCTGGTGCCTTGAGGTATTGGTCTTGTATATAATAACACATTGTTGGAGCTAGCAGAGATATTAAAATGTTCCTTGGCTGTTTAGATTATGTCCTTAATTACAAATTAAAACCTAAACTTACATGATGAGTGCACAAACCACTTTCATAGGAAGGCATAAAATTTATTTGGCATTTTCCTACAGCTCATTATGTGTATCAAGAATAACAGGAGTAATAGGAAAAAAACAGTTTTCCCAGAAGAAAGCATACATCAAATACCTGCGCAAATCAGGGCGTAGATGGAAGTTGCTTGCATGGTCTGTTTCAGTGCTTCCTGAGTTGAATGTGACTGCCACAGTGTAACCTCAGACTGAAAAGATTTGAAACCTCAACAGATAACTGCAAAGGCCAGTTATGGGCTTTATTAAGGTTATGTTGCAGCTTCATGAACGAAAGGTGATATATAAAAGAATGTAAAAGTGTGCAATATATGAAGACTTGAAAGTATTAAAGCCTTTGGTCTGCAGTGCTTTTGTTGATGCTGCTGAAGGCGTAAGAACCTGAAATAATGCCAAATGTGCAGGCCAGAACCTGTTTGTTATTGATAGGTATAAAGGTGTAACAAAAAGATCTCTTGCCTTTGTTCTGTTCTACAGATGAAATTGCAAAAAGTGGGAAGGGGAGAAAGAAAAAATGAAGGGCAGATTTTAATGCATCTGTCAATACCAGAAGATGCTCTCAATGGATCTTTCTTTCCATCTTCATAGAAACTGCAGATGTCATAAGTAATAAATAGAAAAAAAGGAGGGTTGAAGCAGGGAAGGCTGCTACCTAGTGGTTGATATTCTGCTGTTCAGTTAATGCTTACTGCTGTTTGCATACCCTGAAGTAGAGATGATGTACCATACTGTTTGTCAATATAGCAAAACATTTTGTAATAAGAACTTCTTAATTCATCAGTTAGAAAACGAATTTAAAACATTAACTTTCCATGGTATCTTTATATTTTTACCCTATTAATTAACATAGCATCAATACTTATACATAGCAGCATGTATATAATACAACTTCCTAAACAGCAATACTTAAAAATGCAATTACTGCTATCATTATGGTTTGACTACACAACCTCTTCTGTCTATTTCTTCATGATAATTTAATGAACACTTCTGTGTGATTATTGATGGTTCTATGACAGTGAGTAACAATTCCATATTTGTTTAGCATTTATGAAATTATTTTTAATTAGATTGCTCTGATGTGGAATAACACTGCATAAAATGACACTGAGGCATATGCTATAATTTTCAATAATGATACTGTGGTTTAAACCTGATAGGTACCTAATTCCCCCCCCCACACACACACTTGCTCATTCCTCCCCCCAGCAAGATGGGGGAGAGAATTGGAAGGGCAAAAGTGAGAAAACTGCTGGGTTGAGATAAAGACAGTTTTATAGGTAAAGCAAAAGCTGTGCACACAAGCAAAGCAAAACAAGGAATTCATTCACCATTTCCCATGGCCAGGCAGGTGTTCAGCCATCTGCAGGACAGCAGGGCTCCATCACATGGAATGGTTAGCTGGGAAGACAAACACTATCATTCTGAATATCCCCCCTTCCTTCTTCCTGCCATAGCTTTTATTGCTGAGCATGATGACATGAGGTATGGAATATTCATTTGGTCAGCTGGGGTCAGCTGTCCCAGCTGTGTCCCCTCTAAATTTTTGTGCACCCCCAGCCTGCTTGCTGGTAGCGTGGGGTGAGGAGCAGAAAAGGCCTTGATCTCTGTAAGTGCTGCTCAGCAATAGATAAAACATCCCTGGGTTATCAACACTGTTTTTATCACAAAACTAAAGCACAGCACTGTACTAGATAATACAAAGAATGGTAACTTCATCCCAGCCAGAACTAGTACATACGGTCATAAACCAAAAAGATTTATAGAAATCATGAGCAGTATTTAAATATTTCCTCTCGCCCTAAGATAAATGTGTGCCTAGCAGTGTGATTTTTGTGAGATCTCGTCATTGACCAAGGATCAGTACTGGGTCTTGTCTTATTCAACTTGTTTATCAATGACCTGGATGAAGGGACTTGCTGTAGGTGGGCTTGCCTTGCAGGGGGGTTGAGCTAAATGATTTCCAGGGGTCCCTTCCAACCCTAATGCTTTTGTGAGTTGTGCTTCTTAGCTGGCAGTTGTCAGCCTTCTTGATTGGACTCCAAGGACCTTCTCAGACTCTGGAAAAGGACATGTAATTGTGCTTCTACTACCTCATGTAATGCGTTCAGTTTGAAATTCAGTGCAACTTCAGAGTGTTATACCATATTGTAGTTTCAAATATTTTTCTACTGGAGTAAATGGAGTTAGTGGCACATATTTAACTTACATGTATATATGTAAACTGTTAGCAACAGTGGCATAGAGTCCTAAAAGCTAACAGATAGCAGCCATTACAAGGGGAATGAATTAATGTTATTTTGTATTTCATCACGCTATGTCATTTGTGCTTTCTCCCAGGAATCTCTGCTGAATGCTGCCTTGTCCCAAAAGCTTGTTTGGAACAATTAAATATTTTATTTCCTCAATAGCTTCAGTTAAAACATTCATTGTAGAGGCATCTTATGGCATGTTGTGTCTATAGTAGGATTGTAACAGGGATCTTCCCAGACTGAACAGATTTCCAAGAATTCTTTTTGTTTTCTGCTGTATCCATGTTCTTTCTGAATGTTCCATGGTCATGTGTTCAGACTCTGTGTCTACTTTTGATTGCTTATGTAAAGGGGCGCTATTTAACTATTTTAGAAAATACTGTTATTCAAATAATGTTTTGTCTCTTGTGTGTTCACAGTTGCCTTTCTAGAGGTTTTTTTTTCTTTAGCACCCTTCTGCTTTTCTTTTAATGTGGACACAACTCAATTTTCTAGTCCAGAGATTCCTGGAAACCACAAGGGAGCAGAGAAAAATTAAGGGAAGCAAAGCACCATGTACAGTTTCCATGTGTATCTTAATAGATAGCATGTGACATTCTTGTGCCAGACTGGAACCAATCATTACATTTTTGCTTTTTTCAGAAGAGTTGTCCTGTTCGTTAGAACACAATTTTTTTTTTTTTATTTTTTTCTTGCATCCTCAGTATTGCTGAAGTTGTACTGATTTGGTTGCTCACAGCTGTTACCTGTAATACGTTATGACAGTTAAGCAGTTTTCAAACTGGGACCATTAAAAACAAAAATAAAAGCCAACAAAACAAACAGAAAAAAAAACACTTCTCCCCAAAACCACAACAAAACCAAACCAAAGCCACCAAAGCAAATAATCTTTTGGACTAGAAGGAATGCTTAAAGAAAACTAATGCATAGGAATATTCCTGCCAAAATAACTTCTTTTTAAAAGCAGGAGTTGAGGTAACAGAATACTTTAGACTCTAAAGCTTTAAACTTACTTTCTCAGAAAATCTTTTGGCTTTTTTCCCCATTGTGCTGGTTCCTTCTTATATTATAAAACACTGACAAAATGTAACCCACTTCTCTGCTGGCTGGAAATGTCAAGACAAGTTTTTCCTTGGTATAATATTCATATACCTGCCACTGTAACATTAAAATCTTGTATTTCTTAAACTGTTAATATTTTGAGTGGTTAGTATTTCTAGTAACAGTATTAAAGTTTTCATTTGATAAGTATCCTGATTATTTAGATAATATAGATAATTTGGTTGCTTTGTAACGTAGTAAATTTTGGCCCACAGTGTTTAATACAGATTGTTTTGGACTTGTCATTTGTTTTGCTCTGATTGGCAGGAGAAAACAAGACTAAGAACAAAAGGAAACATTTTCCTTGACTTTAAGAAATAATATGGTGTGTATGATGAAGGTACCTTAGAATTAAACTTGTGTTCTATGGCAGATGGAGTAATATACTTCACTCCTAAGAGGGAGTATGATTTAGCATTAGTCTGATATATTTGTCAAGACTGTGTTTTCTGCTTACGGTAGGATTTGATTCTGTGGAATTAACATTGAATCTTGAATGTTTTTCCTCTTTGTGCATCATTAATTTTCAGTAATATATATTGGTGTTTATCTATCTGAATGGTACTATCTGGAATTAAAACCAACATGGGAGTAATAAAATTTGTTAAAAGACAGACAAATAGTCATTCACTGAACTTCTCAGTTGTTTAAAGAACTTTTAATCTAAGTCTGAAGATGGGAACAGGAGTGGGGCAGGTCTATAAGATGAAGAGGAAATGAGTTTTCTCTGATTTAATGTTTCAAGATGAATGCTCTAATATTAAAGGAACAATAATGTTTTTTCTGCCGCTCTACCAGTTATAGTGGCCAACAAAACTATACATATATATATATATTTTTTCCTAATAACATTCATTTTCTATAGTATACCTGTACCTTCTGAAAATTCATTACTGGTTTTGTATGTGGTGCTAATGAGCTTGCAGTTGTCAGAGGCTTTCATGTTTATAGGCTGTCATCAGCAAGGAGATAGACCTACTTTTCATGGTGTTTCTAAATCATAATAGCTTCTGCTTCCCTCTTAGATGTACTTTTTCATTTACTTTCTTGGGAGATTCTTTGTTTGTTTTGCTTTTGTCCTGCTTAATTACTTTGAGATGATAGAACAGTTGTTAAAAACTCATTACTGTGGGGTTTTGGTGGGATTTTTTTTTTTTTGTGGCTTTTTTGGTGAGCTTTTTTTCTTTTCTTTTTTTTCTTTCCCTGCTGGTGAAATGGTTTATTTCATTGCTGTGATAAAATTGTAGCTCTAGCACTATGAATTATTTGGATCTGTGGAACAGCAAATGAATGAGTGAATGAATGAATGTGATAAACACAATTTTAATTGGTAGGGCTTATAATGTTTTTTCAAGATTTAACATCAGTTTTTGATTACATGCAAGTTTGAGATGACTGCTAACTACTGCAGTGAACTTGATGCATTTTTCTTTATTCAGCTGTAATTCTGCATATGCAGTGGTTTCTAGTATATAACGAAAGCAACCAGAATGACATTGAAAAGTGATTTGAATAGTCTAATACAGAGTACATTGATGAAACCCTTATTTATAAATATCTTAAACAGCTGATAAAGAGCTGATAGTGATTTTTTGTCAATTATGTTAAGGCTTGTGCTTATAATATTTTCTAGTGTTCTTAGTAATACATTCCATGAAAAATGAAGATTAAATACATATAGCTCAAGTAGGATATTCTGTAAACCTCCAATATAATATTTCACAAGCCAGTTGGATGCATGGAATTGCATTGCTTTTTCTCTTATATTGCCCTTTTCTAAGAATAAATTAGATACTTGCATTTGTTTACTCCTATGCATTATACGTGTACATATTACGTTGCTCCAGGTTCTCATAGAATCATCAAAAGGTTTGGGTTGAACAGGACCTTAAAGGTCATCAAGTTCCAATCTCTCTGGCATGGCCAGGGACACCTTCCACTAGGTTGCTCCAAGCCCTGTCCAACCTATACTT
Source organism: Agapornis roseicollis (assembly GCA_002631895.1). NCBI lineage: Eukaryota > Metazoa > Chordata > Aves > Psittaciformes > Psittacidae > Agapornis > Agapornis roseicollis. The sequence goes on from NDXB01000901.1 coordinate 211,101, forward strand.
AAACACTGCCAGGGATGGCACAGCCACAGCTTCTCAGAGCAGTCTGTGCCAGCACCTCAGTACCCTCATAGTAAAGAATTCCTTCATAATATCTAATCTTAATCACTTTAATTATATGTCCTTGGAAAAAGACCTTCCCCAGCTCTCCTGTAGGTCCCCCTTAGGTACTTGAATGTCCTGCTGGAGCCTTCTCTTTTCCAGGCTGAACAAGCCCAAGTGTATCAGCCTGTCTTTGTAGGAGAGATGTTCCAGCCCTGTGTTCATCTTCGTGGCCCATGTCTGGACTTTTTCAAGCAGGTTATCTAACAATCATTAGTCAGGTTCTTCCCACTGAGAGTGGTAATGAAGGGCTGGTGAATATAGTAGTGTTTAAGACAACATACAACCTTTTCTTTCCAATGACAGTAACAGTTTTACATAATCTGAAGTCCTCATTTTTGGGTTGGGTAGCCTAAATAACTTTTATGAATGTGTTAATAGTTGGTCTTGTTTTGTTTTGTTTTTTTTTTTTGTTTTT
>NDXB01000902.1:0-19515 GCA_002631895.1 Agapornis roseicollis
TCACTACTCAGGGCAGGTGGGATCAACCTCATTACACACTGAGTTACAGAACATGCAGTATCTGAGCAACATGGATAAAGAATTTATTCTCAATAGCTACACAAGTACTACACAGACTTTTTCACTATGGGGATGAGAGGCATGGATAGAGAAGAAATAGGACTAAAATCCCGAAGAATTGGTTTTACTCAGCATCTCAGTATGAGTAAGTGAAATCTTCAAGACTACTGGTGATATTTAAGCTCTTATGGGTAGGTGAAAGCCATACTAATGAGCAAAATCCACAACGATCTCACCAAATGAAGCAAACTGCTAAAACAGTTTGAGTACAGATGTGATCTAGGGGAAAAACATTTGAAGCAATACCTCTTGAACCACTTAACACTTCCAGTTTGCCCAGCTCCAACTGCAGGAGGAAGGCTGAGTCACTGTTTCCTCTGAAATCATCAGCTCAGAGTGCAGTGGTTGACCAAAAAAAGGCAGTAAGACATTGTGTACCATTAGCAATGGTACTGAAAACATGGCAGTTAAACACATGACTGTACAAAATAATACAGCATCCACATCTCGTGTTCAGTTCTGGTCCTTGCACAAAAAGGAATACGAAGTAGAGACTGTCGAAAGCAGGACATCCGAGTTGACCAAGGGATGGAGTGGCTGCCACGTAGGGCTAGACTACAAAACCTGGGACCCCTCAGCTGGGAGGACACAAGGCTCACCGTGAACATGACCAAGACAAGAAGATAAAGCAAATCAATGCAGGACCATTCCACCAAATCCTGCCAGTAACTAATGGAGATCAGCATCAAATAAGTAAGAGTGCCTCTGTTCACAGCTGGCAGGGAGGACCCAGCAGTTCCTGCTAGAGAAGGGTCTAGAAGTAGGTACCATCAGCAGGTTGACAAGGAAAGATGAGGAGGGGTCATCAGGGATGTACCTGATGCAACGGGGATGCTGAGGAAATAGAAGCCCAGTCATGCAAACACTATCTTCTGCTTCCACTGAGGCAGTGATCCAAATGGAAGATCACTGGTCTCATACAGCATCCCAGCCTGTGTCAGCAATAGGATCAGGGCACTGATCATCCACTGTTTTCAAAAGGTGACAGGATGTTATAAGCTCCTGTACCCAAACACCCAGTAAAGATGTATCAGCACAAGTATGCAGGTCCAAGGAGATGATCCTGCCCCTCTACTCTGCTCTCATGAGATCTCACTTGGAGCATTGTGTGCAGTTCTGGTGCCCTCAACATAAAAAGGACATGGAGCTGTTGGAACAAGTCCAGAGGAGGCCACAAGGATGATCAGGGGACTGGAGCATCTCCCATATGAAGACAGGCTGAGAGAGCTGGGACTGTTCAGCTTGGAGAAGAGAAGGCTGTGTGGAGACCTCAGAGCAGCTTCCAGTATCTGAAGGGGGCCTATAGGGATGCTGGGGAGGGACCCTTCATTAGGGACTGCAGTGACAGGACAAGGGGTAATGGGTCCAAACTTAAACAGGGGAAGTTTAGACTGCATATAAGGAAGAAGTTCTTTACTGTTAGGGTGCTGAGGCACTGGAATGGGTTGCCAGGGAGGTTGTGAATGCTCCATTCCTGGCAGTGTTCAAGGCTAGGCTGGACAGAGCCTTGGGTGACATGGGTTAGTGTGAGGTGTCCCTGGGCATGGCAGGGGGGTTGGAACTGGATGATCTTAAGGTCCTTCCAACCCAAACTATTCTGTGATTCTATACAAGNCTGCATATAAGGAAGAAGCTCTTTACTGTTAGGGTGATGAGGCACTGGAATGGGTTGCCAGGGAGGTTGTGAATGCTCCATCCCTGGCAGTGTTCAAGGCCAGGCTGGACAGAGCCTTGGGTGACATGGGTTAGTGTGAGGTGTCCCTGGGCATGGCAGGGGGGTTGGAACTGGATGATCTTAAGGTCCTTCCAACCCAAACTATTCTGTGATTCTATACAAGTTTTTCCAGGTACAGAAAGTAAAACCACGGACACAACCAGGAATAGGAATGAATGAGGAGAAACTACTTCAGGCCGAGTACTGAAAATAACTCAAATGGAGCTACACATCCCAGGCCAAGATGTCAGAGAAAACATCCCTGGGCTTGGGGGTTTTTAGAGGCATATTTAAAAGGGCAACTTGTCAAAAAGATTAACAGACTAAGAGTGTAAGAAAACAACCAGGGATTTTCTTTTCTCAATACCAGAATCTTATTTTTTACCTTTGGGGGCATCTGGGGATTTTTAGAGAGAGTTTTCTTAATACAAATCCTTAGAAAGCTGGGGAAGTCACTTCCCTTCACCTTCCAGCCCTGTAAAATTATGCAGTTTCCATAGTTGTGGCCCACACACAGATCCCATTGTTACAGCAGGTTTTTGGGAGCTGCAATTCAAGTTTTCAGGGGGGTTTTATTTGAAGCTACAGAACATTCAAGATGAGTAAAAGAAGGTTGGAGATGATCAATGCAGCCGGCACAGAGGGAGGGAGGATAGATTTAGAGCACAGCTTTCCAGTAAAGAACACACAATGTGGTCTGCCCAAAGTTTAACAGCAAATGAGCACCTCTGTACTTGCATTGTACTTACCCATAACAAGAAAAAAGGGTTGGTACTGGTCAATACTTGTAGGTGTGAAATGACTAACTTAGTGCCTAAAAAATGCCACCTTTTATTGCAATCAATAGAATTAGTGCAAGGCACCCAAAGCAGCTTGACAGCAGCTGCTCAAATCTTGTTCTGTACAGAAATACACCCCAATAAACAAGACTGAACCTATTTTTAACAGGAATACTGGTGTTTGCTTAGTTGCATAATGATACTATGGATGGAGAAGAACTTTGCTGCAGTTAGAGCTTGTTCTCAAAGAGAAGCACAACATCCCAGGAGAAAGAGGCACACAAGGCTTACCAAGAACAAAGCAGGATTGGTTGGATGGGGCTTGGAGAAACCTGCTCTAGTAGGAGGTGTCACTGCCCATGGCAGAGGGCTGGAACCTGGATGAGTTTTAAAGCCCCTTCCAACCCAAATCTATGATTTACAATTCCATGATTCCATCATTTACAAGCACATAGCTTAGGGCAGTTGCAGGCAGAGCTACAGAGAATCTGAAATCAGTTCTCCAGTGAGACTTGAGTTTGGGATGAAAGAAATAATAAAGCACTGAGGACAGCATGCTCAGTGTGCTAGACAAACTTGCAGTAAGTTCACCACCACAGGCACAGGAATAACTCCTTTAATGTAATCCTGTTGTTTCAGCACCTCTTACATGTCTTACCAGGGGCACAGATCACAACGTTCCCAACGACTGCACTGCTTGAAGGCACAGCATGCTGCAAAGTGTGATTCTGGTGGGTTTGAGGTTCCTTTGGAGGTCAGAAAGCTTTCCCAACCATAGGGCATAAAGGTAACGTATCTAAATTATTTGTCAAAGAACGGAGCAGGCACAGGGCAGGGAGAATCAGTAAGGAAATAAAACCAAACATTATTATTTCTCTCTTTACACAAGGCTATGTAAGCATTTCTAAGCTGAGAAGACACACAGCTTAACTCAGGGTCTGAAATAGGAATTTAGGGACAGCAAATACAAACAAATCAGGAAAGGACAAAAAAAGGGAGATTTAAACTGGATGTGAGGAAAAATTTCTTCCCTGGAGGCTGATCAGGCATTGGAAGTGGTGGAATCACCATCCCTGGAAGCGTTCAAAACCATGCATATGCCCTCAGTGCCATGGGTTAGTGGTGGCCTTGGCAGTGTTGGGATAAACGTTGGACTTGATGATCTTAAAGGTCTTCTCCAACCCGGTTGATTCTATGTTTCTATGAAGAGAGTTGTTATACAGCTGTATATTAGACAGTTGCCTAAATAGACATAACTTTTCTTTCTATGTTTCATGACAGCATCACTTGTGTTAGGTCAGTTCCCTCCTCCCCACCGCAAGGCAGACGCACCAGCAGAAATAGAGAACAATCTTTCCCCCATTTTCTCCTCTGCTTTTCTGTCCCCTTTAATGCAGGCTTCCAGATGGGAAAGAGACAGTGGGTGAATTAAGACAGCAAAGAAGATGACAAGTGAGGTGGGGGAAGAGCCACAGGGAGAAAAACCAGCAGCAGCAAACCACACACATCCACCAGGACACAGAAACCAGGAGATGACCAACAAAAACTTGATTACAAAGGGGTAAACGGGGGCAGTGGGGGAACAAGAGTGCAGACAGGAGAGTTCCAATACACAACACGAGGCTTTCTCCTCCTCATTGCTTCCATCACCAACAGAGCCCAACTCCCAACAGACAGTGGAGTTGGTGTAAAAGGAGAACCTCCAACATGTCTGCTCTCTGCAAGAACATGATCAAGCAGGAGACCCAGTTGGTTTAACAGAGCACAGCACACGTGCAGCCTCCACGTTCTGTCTGCTGCCACTTCCAAGCACCACCATTACTCGCATGAACAAAATGAGCAAGTCAAACAGCATGTTTCTAATACAGTAGCATTGGGATATGTGATTAATAGATTCTTAGACTGGCTGAAAAACCTCAGCGTGGCATCATTAAGATTCTATCAGTGCTGAACTGCAATTTAAGACAGTATTTTCTGCCTTAATCTGCTGCTCTACTTAACCAATTTAATGCACAGTAAAAAGCTAATTTGACAAAACTGAGAGCATTATTTCTCTCTGCCTCTGGCATGAAAGAGATTAAGACCACCAGAAACACTTACAGAAAGATTTAAGATTCACGACATGCGAGGTGGCAGATAAACATTAGATGTGCTTTATAAACTCTACACTCTGTAGACACAGTACCGTGTCAAAGAGCTGTGGGTTTTAGTTAACACTGCAATTGCTTCCTCAACAGCCAACCCAAGTTGTGCCTCCTACACAAGCCGTGACTGCAGTGTTTAAAGTCAAATCTCATTAAGTATGGAGCACTGTGTGCAGTTCTGGTGTCCTCAACATAAAAAGGACATGGAGTTGTTGGAACAAGTCCAGAGGAGGTCACGAGGATGATCGGGGCCTGGAGCATTTCCCATATGAAGACAGGCTGAGAGAGTTGGGGCTGTTCAGCCTGGGGAAGAGAAGGCTGCGTGGAGACCTCAGAGCAGCTTCCAGTGTCTGAAGGGGGCCTATAGGGATGCTGGGGAGGGACTTCTCATCTGGGACTGCAGTGACAGGACAAGGGGGAACGGGTTCAAACTTAAACAGGGGAAGTTTAGGTTGGATATAAGGAAGTTCTTTACTGTGAAGGTGGTGAGGCACTGGAATGGGTTGCCCAGGGAAGCTGTGAATGCTTCATCCCTGGCAGTGTTAAAGGCCAGGTTGGATGAAGCCTTGGGTGCCATGGTTTAGTGTGAGGTGTCCTTGCTTATGGCAGGGGGGTGGAACTGGATGATCTTAAGGTCCTTTCCANTGTGAATGCTCCTGGCAGTGTTAAAGGCCAGGTTGGATGAAGCCTTGGGTGCCATGGTTTAGTGTGAGGTGTCCTTGCTTATGGCAGGGGGGTGGAACTGGATGATCTTAAGGTCCTTTCCAAACCTAACTATTCCATGGTTTTATGAAATATCCTTTCATACAATGCTGACACACTCCACAGACACCAGGGAGAAAGAACAAGGAAAGCAGACACCTCTCAGTTTGATTCTGGCTAAAACCAGGTTGGATAAGCACTGGTTGGATCCAAATGCATTTCAGGTTCAGGTCCCTGGTGTCCGTGACAAGGTAAGAAGCAGCTTACAACCCTACCCAAAATGTATCAAGGTTTCATTTAAACTGATTATCCACACAAAATCCAAGACAATGAGTTGAAACTGCTGTGTAAGGATGTTTGGAGGTCCACACAGGGTGGTTTGAAGTCAGAAGCTAACACACGTTACAGGAGACATGTCTACCAGTCAGCTCAAACAGTCCTGGGGTGAGACTGGAGCTGGTGCTCCAAGAAGCATCTCCTGTCAGCCCAAGGCTGAGGCTGTGGCATGACAGCACTATTTGTATGTGCAATAAATGCTTCTGTCTTCAGGGCTGTCAAACCCATTTTCCTCACAAATAATGAGCCAGCCAATTTAAAGGGCAGCAGCAGGAAAGAATCCTGAGGGACTGCTGCTCACAAACATGCTCAGGTCCTTCTTTGTTAAAAACCACTAAGTTCCTTAGTAACTCAGATTTATGTTATATTGATAACTATTTAGGTACTACAGAGTGTTAAAGCTCTAATAAAAGCTGCTCAGCAGAAAAGGACCTGGGGGTGCTGAATGATGGCTGCTGAATATCAGCTTGAGCCCAGATGGCCAAGAAGGCCAACAGCATCCTGGCCTGGCCTGTATCAGCATCAGTGTGCAGCAGGACAGGGCAGTGATTGTGGCCCTGCACTTGGGCACTGGTGAGGCTGCACCTCGAATCCTGTGTTCAGTTCAGTTCAGTTCAGAGAGACATTGAGGTGCTGGAGCGGGGCCAGAGACGGGCAATGGAGCTGGCTTTGGCCAGGCTTTGGGTGACATGGTCTAGTGTGAGGTGTCCTTGCCCATGGCAGGGAGTTGGAACTGGCTGATCTTAAGGTCCCTTCCAACCTAAGCCATTCTGTGGTTCTATGATTAGCCACAGCTGAACTGACAGCTGTTTCACAGTCTCAACCTCAGTAACATGAAGATAGTGAGGGGTTTTTAATTACACTGTGATGTGGTTTTCAACGTATGAAGGGTCAGGCACCCCTAGCGCACCACGTTACAAAGAATATGATGTAATAATATCTTCTGTCTCCCATGCAGAATACATATACAATGCTTATTGAAAATTCAAATTCATCAATACATTGAAACAACAGAGTTCATCAAGACCCCTTTCTTCCCTCTCCAAATTGCTGCTGAATGTATCCTACAACTCACCCTCAAAACAATCATTAAAGTTCAAGCATGAATGTGAAAATGGCTTAAGGCTCAAATGAAAATCCTCATTCAATTTTCCAACCCCAAATGTTAAAGGAATTCCGGCACAAAATCATCCAGCTACTGCACAAGGGTGCTGGTACCTCAGGGACTTTTGACCACAGAGATCCTTGCTGATCTGCAGCAAGAGATCCCATTAAAGCACTAGAGCGTGTGCTTGTTCCAGTGGCAGCTCCGGTACAGCTCAGGTTTGTCATTCTGCAACCTAAGCATTTGTGACAGTACAAAGGAATTTCAGACAGCTTACACTAACAACATGTCATGGAACTGCAGTACAAGTAATTCTTACCTTGTATTTGACTGCTGCAGCCCCGCAGAACGAGAAACGCCCAAGTTCTTAATAACAGGATGCTGAGTGCACAGAGCAAACCAGAGGAAGAAGTCTTTTCAGCCTAAATGACAGGATGTTAATGCTGCTACCACATGAACACCATTTATGTTGATTTATCTTCTTTTTCCCCATTCCTGACTCACAGAGCAGTGACAAAAAGCACATGGCCAGAAGGAAACCTTTGGAGCACGGCTCCATTTCTGTAGTTAAGAAAATCCATAGGAATCCTCTAGAAGAACGTGAGGCAAATGGGGCAACTTCAACCTCCAGAAAGGCAGAGCACTGACTTCTCATATCTGGATTAGGTCTGTTAGTGACTTAAAAGTATTCCCCAGTAACCCAGCAAGGCTGGAATCAGTGACTCTGGGAATGGTTTGTGTTGGAAAGGACCTTAAAGCTCATCCAGTTCCAAGTCCCCAACACAGGCAGGGACACCTCACATTAGACCAGGCTGCTCCAAGCCCCATCCAACCTGGCCTTGAACACTGCCAGGGATAGGGCAGCCACAGCTCCTCTGGGCACCCTGTGCCAGCGCCTCAGCCCCTGCACAGGAAATGTGATCCAATTTCTTCCTTAGATCTAGTCTAAATCTACCCTCCAAGTCTAAAACTATTGCCTCTGTTCCATCACTACAAGCCCTAGCAAAAAGTCTCTTCCTGCCTTTCTTCTCAGCCCTGAGCTGTTAAGACTCGGAGCAGAATGAAGCCTTCATAATCCAAAGGAAAACTGTGAGCAAGCTGCTCCACCACTGAGACCCACACAAGTCCACAAAGCCAGATGGGATCCACACAAGGGTGTTGAGGGAGCTGGTGGAAATGTTCATGGAGCTACTTCCCATCACTTACAGCAGTCCTGGTGAACTAGGGAGGCCGCAGTTGACTGGGGGTGAGCAAAGGTGAGGAAGGAGGAAGAAGGATCTGTGGAGCATGATCTCAGCACAGGGAAGCTGATGGAGCTGCTCATCTTGAGTACCAACACATGGCATTTATAGGACAACCAACACCCTTCAAAGATGGGTACATTATTCAAATGAAACACAATCAATTGTAACACAAAGAACCAAACACCCACCCTAATGCTTTCAAGTATCATGAAATATTAAAGGTCACTCACATGGCCTCATACAACAGCCACAGCTATTTATGTTTAAGGACAAAACCCTCTCACTCAAGAAATACTGCTAAATACTGACATTTGAGACCAAAGGCTCCAAAGAAACTGAGGTGTGACTTCGGGGTTTCTGGCAAACAATGCCAGGAGATGGACAGCGCGAACAGGGAGTGTGGAACTGCCAAGCATCTTACATGCAAGCAAGATTACTTTCACATTTGACAGCTTGACAGCAGCAGCTTATTCCTTATTAGTTTTCTATTCTTATTTCCCTTCATATTTACAAGCATGTCAGAGTAACCTGAACAGCAAACACAGCAAGTCTCAAGATCATGGAATTGGTTAAATATGTGAACCACACATATAAAACATGCACTAATTTGCAATCCAGACTTGCTTTTAGAACCCCCATGTGCTCAAGATGATGTACAAGATCAGTCTACCACAGCTCACAAGCGTCTCGAAGCTCCACAACTCAGCATTTCATCTGCAGTGTAGGAGTTCAAAATGTCACTGAAGTTATGGGCAAAGTGCACAGATTATAAACCACACAGTGAAATAAAATACCAACAGCCTCAGCAACTACATACTATGAATATTTTAATGTAGTTCTTATTAATATCTCTTGCTTTTAACAAAATTCAGGAACAACCACCCCATTTAAGCTACAAATGTCAAGTATGTCCCATGATTCACACAATCTGAACTGAAATTTTCCCACATACTTCTTTCTAAAACAGGGAATACTGTAGGCTTGGAAAGCTTTCCTTGTCCTAGTGCTGCTCACAGCTCTCACTGCTGCTTCCAAGTTATGGTGGACAAATCAAGACAAGTCCTTGCTTCAAAATACACTTGAGGCAATTTTAACCATACAAGAGAACAGCGAGGTCAGAAAACACAAAGGTACCAGGATTTCCTCAGCAGACCACATATGACCTCAATCAGTCATCAGACCAGCTATAGAGAAAGCATCTTAACTGAAATATTGTTAACTGAAATGTGACAGTCTGCAGAAATCCCGCATTAGTGCCGCTTAAGAGGACTGAGAAAAATAACAGGTCTATATAATAAAAGGCAACAAGACTTTTGTTCAGTTTCTGTAATCTTCTATAGTTATAACTAGTTATAGAATCCCAGACTGGTCTGGGTTGGAAAGGACCTGAAAGCTTATCCAGTTCCAACCCCCTGCCATGGGCAGGGACCCCTTCCACTAGAGCAGGGTGCTCCAAGCCCCTGTGTCCAACCTGGCCTTGAACACTGCCAGGGATGGGGCAGCCACAGCTTCTCTGGGCACCCTGCACCAGCCCCTCAGCACCCTCACAGGGAAGAACTTCTACCTCAGAGCTCATCTTGGTTTCCCCTCTGGCAGGTTAAAGTCATTCCCTTTTACCCTGTACCCACAAAAAGTCCACCTCCAGCTCTCTTGTAGGTGCCCTTTAGGGACCTGAAGGCTGCTCTAAAGACTCCCCTTCTAATAGAGCAAGAACTCTACCCAACTCACACAAATGACAGATTTATTTCCTGATTAAAATATTCTGCAGTTCAGATCCAAATTTAGGGATTAAACATTTTCTTTAAAGATATAAACCAGGCGAGGAATTTGAAGGAAGAGATTACTTAGTCTGGCACTTCAAAACAGACCAAAACAGAGCCTTCTGATTAAAGGCAATTCTCCCTCCCCTCCTTAGTACTCACACTTTACCCACCAAGGATTAGGGGATACACAACTTGCTTTCCTTAGAAAAGCATTAGATGCTAAAGGAAGAATTAACTCTGCAGTGCATTTCAGCTACTTCTCAAAGCTGTGATGCTCTGCCCACCACAGATATTCTTTGCATGAGGATATCTTCAAGTGGAAGTTTGAGTTAGAAAAGCTACACTAGCATTTTCTGACCCATATTACTCACACTGCCCTTATAGTTAGCACAGTGCTGCATTCTGTGTAGGTTTCCTGCTGGCATCACTATGGATACAGAGACTATCAGTGTACTAAGCAATATAACTTACTCTTTTTCCTCCGTTCCAAGGAGAGAGCTGTATTTTTCACCAAAGCCAAGTGTTTGTTACCAAAAGCGACATTAAAATACTAATTCCTTGTGTTAGTATCAGCATTCCATAACTTTCTATGCCACTTCAAGCCTGGATTTAGTAAAGCTCTAACTCTTGTTCTTTTCCTTTAGAAAGTAGAAGAGTAACTGGTGGAAGTTTCACACCACATACAGATGTTTATACACACACACACACAATCTTCCAGGCAAGCTTTGGTTTGGCTTCTATTCAAGCATTATGAACAGGAAAGCTCTGAACTAAAGCCCACATTTCACCACCATCACCAAACATCCTATTCCTCAATTGCTTCCATCCATGTAAGATTAAAACCCAAAATAACATCAGTGCACCCCTGAACGATGCAGAGGTTCACTGTTTAACCGCCACCTTCATTTAGGGTCAGATCTGTTTGGGATTTAGCACAGGGACAGAAGCACAAGGCTCAGGCTGGTTACAAACACATCCTCTGCGCAGGAATGTTTAAGGTATCAAAGAAGGATTTATTATTTACCTCTGTAAATCGACTCCAGCTCAAATTTAGATGCAAAGTGATTTGTAGGAGTCAGCATATATTAAGGGCAGAGAAGTACAACCTAAACTGTTCTGTCTAAAATATAATATGGATACAGTATGGATCAGATCCCCAGGAATATTACAACTGGCAAAGCAACAGGAAAAGACTTCCAGAAACAGGAGAAAATTAAAATATACTGAGTATTATCCTATTAAAACCCTATCATTCCTTTTGGATATTGCTCTTGTAGAGAGCATTTAGAATCAAGGAAGAATTCCATAATTACAGCTGCCCCAATTCCTTTGGGCCTTAATACCCACCACATTTCTGCCAAGCTTTTACAGCCCTATCCTGAAAGTTCAGGCTGAGTAGACTGATCACAGAATCGTATCATAGAATCATAGGATAGTTAGGGTTGGAAAGGACCTTAAGATCATCCAGTTCCAACCTCCCTGCCATAAGCAGGGATATCCCACACTAAACCATGCTATGCAAGGCTTCATCCAACCTGGCCTTGAACACTGCCAGGGATGGAGCACTCACAACCTCCCTGGCCAACCCATTCCAGTGCCTCAGCACCCTCACAGGAAAGAATTTCTTCCTTAGATCCAATCTAAACCTCCCCTGTTTAAGTTTGAACCCGTTACCCCTTGTCCTGTCACTACAGTCCCTAATGAAACATCCCTCCCCCAGCATCCCTATAGGCCCCCTTCAGATCCTCAAAGAGAGCAATGACAACACAACCACCTGCTTACAGCACATACAAAAATAACCTGGAATGCCCAAGTTGAAGTCCCGTTGACATCCATGACTTCGTAAGTGCCCTTTATTCTTTCCCATTCTAAATACTACTTTACTAAAATAAGAAATGACCTTTTATTCAATGGGAATCTTAATTTAAAGACTGCACCTTCCACAATACAGCTGAGAGCTGGGTTACAATGTACATTCCATGGATTTCAGGGGTACCTGGAGTTCATTAACTCCTGCTGGGCAATCAGGCTCCCTCCGGCTACGGAGCATTATATCTCAGTTAATGCATTCATTTATGGGTGCAGTTAGAGGCTCTTATTGCCTTCAAGTCCTCTTCATCCTCCTTATGAAGGAGACACTGTTCAAGCTGCATGTGTCCAGAATCTTATCCAGGGAAACCAAGCTGCCTGCTTTCCTTACTGCCACAGGAGAGTGGAACTGAGTCATAGCTACCAGAAACAACAGGAATTGCATCACTCCTGATAGCACCTACTCCACAGCAGCACGGCTGGGTAGTACAGAACATGATAAAAAGAATAAACCACTATTTCTGCCACTGCCTGCTGCTGCAAATTGATTTAATGCAATTCAAGCACATAAAAACACAGTATTTTTTCCAAAACTTCCATAGTTTCAAAAGGAATTGGCATTTGAAGAATTAGGATGCATTAGGAAGACTTATGCAACTCAAGGTCCTGAAGAACTAAAACAATAAGCAAATCAAGTTCTCTACAAGCATCTACACATAATTAATTCTTGGTGGGCAAAGTGTGAACATTATGGTGTAGTAGGAGAATCAGGCTGACTTGAAAGGATTTACACTGGTTGTTCACATATAAATATATATATAACAATACATACACATATAACTTTATACATGTATAATATAGAGAATCATAGAATAGTTTGGGTTGGAAAGGACCTCAAGATCATCCAGTTCCAAGCCCCCTGCCATGGACAGAGACACCTCACACTAGACCATGTTGTCCAAGGCTCTGTCCAACCTGGCCTTGGACACTGCCAGGGACGGAGCATTCACAACTTGCTTGGCCAACCCATTCCAGCGCCTCCCCACCAGAGGCACTGGATATAAATCACAGTTATATAAGTTATAGTTTATAAATAATTTAAGTGTATTACATATGTAACAATAACCACATGAGAAGGAAAGATGTTACAGTAGAGGCTTCTTATAACATATCACACGATTTTCTATCAGCTACGTCAGGATAACCAATGCTGCAGACACAACATAAGATTCCCAGCAAGATAATACCACCACAGAATTTCCAGGTTTTAGTGAATCCAAAGTGAACAAGAACCATTGAGGGTATTGAAAGAACAGGAAAAGTAAATGAAAACCTGATTATGTGGATATTATGAACAGGAGGTACCAAACATAAGGGAGACGAGTAATTTTTCACTTCATACAATGCTGGTAAGGGTTAAACTAGAATATCAGGTCCTGTTTTGAGCACAGCACAGTATTTATAAGCCCTGAATTTCCTGAGAAGTGAGATTCCTGCATCTCAGGCCCTGCTTATTAAAACACATTTCAGGAAGCACACTCAAGCCTGCTGCTCCTCAGAGGAAGCTCTCTGTGAATGTCTGCCAGGAAATAACCCACATCTTCCTTTTACACACAAACCAACCTCAGCAGCCCCTGGGTGGTCACTCGTGGTCCTGCTGCCTATCAAAGTGGACAACAGTCTTCCAGTGTTCACTCGTTGGTACATGTGTATCCACTGATACTCCTTTTTCTTATAAGGACACCCATTACAACCTGGTCTACAACCACAACTCAAGATGCTACCCCAGCAAACACTGCCACAAAGGATTACATGAAGCCTAACGGGTAAAAACTGACCTTTCCAAGCCTTGAAAAGGTTATGGGTTGCTCTCAATGCTGGTCTCTTTGACTCTCTCAGAAGAGTCTCTTCAAGTTTTCTTTTTACAAGCAGGAAGGTACAAGGTTGATGGGGAGTTGATTCAGCGTTTTAAGCCTGAACGTACTACAGAGTTCAGAAGTCTACCACCTAGCAGTGAGGAGCACATTATCATTGATTATTGTATATAGAACTCATCTTGGTGAATGGTTCAGAGCATCCTGCTGCTTTTAGACACTTCCCTAGGCCTGTGTTAGAAAGTCCTGTGCATCTCCTGCAGCAAACAACAAGCAGTAGAGACCTTAACCCACTAACCTTTGGTACAGGGTCAAAGGATGATTCTGTATGATCAGTGAATAAGTGTTCTCACTGAAATACAGCCACAGCAAAAGCTTCACTGCAGATACAGCCCTGCACTCCCAAAAGCTCTGGGTCTATTTTTAGAGAAGTGATAAACACACAAGTGGGATGGAACAGAACATCCACAGGGAGACAGAGTTAGCTTTGCTTTTCAGACCAATAAAACGGGTTGCATCCACCTTCATTATGGCTATAAATAAGAGCCTACCACTGTAACAGCTAAAGAAACATGCCTAGGCATGCCTGACTTGAAAGATGAGATTTACTCTGATTTGAACATGTCAGCCTGGTTGCACAAACCTGAACAGGTTTGTGTGTCTGCAGGGCTGTGGTGAAGGGAAGACTGAGTTGCCCCAAGATAAGAAGAATAGGCTCTGTGAAAAGGTCTCCATGTTTCCAAGCTGAAACAATGCTGCAACGCAAAAGCTGATGCTCTGACAACAGGGAAAAGCTTCATGGGTATTTAACCAAGTCAATGATTCAGAAATCTGCAAGTTAAACAGCTTGGAAAGTAGCAGCAGCATCATAAGGCTACTCCTGGCACGAGCAGAATGTGCTAGCACAGATCCCTCCAAGGCATATTACAAAGGGGTACTATTTACAGAGTCAAATTTGGGTTTCTGCTTTCTATTTCCCTATTCATATTTACCAGAAGGGCTGGAAACCAAAACAAATAACTTGTTTTGGTGTACAGAAGACCTTTGGCACCTCCAGAGGGAAGATTAAAACCCTCCTTCATTCTACACCTCTGTAACAGATTCCAACACAATCCAGACAGGCTGAGGTTTCATTAAACTCTACTGAGCAATGAGCCAGGTTCACAAGCACCAGAACTGACATCCTCAGCCTACTTTAGCTCTGTGTAAAAGACAACAGTTGCTCAGGGGACAGGCTGAGGAGCAACAGCTTTGCTGAGCAAAGGCCAGGCCAGAGTTCAGAAAGGCCTTAGCACCACATGGCACAGTTTGTGTTCATTCAGCACATTGAAGCTCAGTGCTTTCAGCGCCTGGCAATCCTGCCAGCACAGATGGAACACAGAGCCCTTTGCAGCAAGACCCCAGCAGAGGGAAGGGAAGCATGTTCTGCATGAGCCACTGGTGAACTCACACTTGTGAGCCCAGTCTGCTGGGGAGAAGTTGAACTTTACCATAACCTTGGTGCAAAAGTAAATGTTCCTCCAGTGCCCAGAAGTCCACGGTAATAAACCAGATAAGCCCAGAAGAATTCCCCTTTCAGAAGCCAGGAGGAGCTGTAAGCACAGAGGTGTCAGTGGCAAGAAGCAACACATTCATCATCCTGACACTTAAGAGTGGTTTTCCTGATAGCTTTAAATGCAAAGTGAAACCTTTTGAGAGAGATTGCATAGCAAGAAAGGAAAACATATCAAACCAAGATTAAACACACAACAACATATACAGAAAACATGAGATGTTAAAACCCCACCAGGGAACAGTTTCTTACTGTAAGAGATAAAAGGAACATTAATTTATGGATTTGCCATCCTTTCAAGAGTGTTATGCTGGATACAAGCTTGCTCATCAAATACCAGCTCAATTTCAACTGAAATAAAGCCATGAAGTTGGAAGGCAGCTGATGTCCCCTGCAATCAGGAGAACATCTTTTGGAAGCTGCTCTGTGGGTGGAAGTGTTGGTACCACCTGCTGCCAACAGCAGGTTGACATCTCTGAAACCACACCATAAATACCCACTCAATTACATGTGCTCTTACCAACAGAAGCCCTATACCAACTCGGTGCATAAAGACTGGCCTGAGGAATAAACTGGAATTATAAAGCTAAAAGAGACTGCTGCTCATAATCCCTTCCTATGGATACACCTTCTACATTCACTAATAAAGAACCACAGAATTGTTTAGGTTGGAAAAGACCTTTAAGATCATTGAGCCCAACTGTTACCCCGGCACTGCCAAGTCCATCACTAAACCATGTCCTTAAGTGCCACATCTACACATCTTTGAAATGCCTCCAGGGATGGGGACTCCAGCACTGCCCTGGGCAGCCTGTTCCAATGCCTGAGCACCCTCTCAGTGAAGAAGTTGTTCCTAATCCCAGTCTAAACCTCCCCTGGTGCAGCTTGAGGCAGTTTCCTCTTGTTCTATCACTTGTCACTTGGGAGAAGAGACTGATCCCCACCTCTCTCCATCCTCCTGTCAAGCACTTGTAGGGAGCCATCAGGTCCCCCCTGAGCCTTCTCTTCTCCAGACTGAACCGCCCAGGTCCCTCAGCCCTTCCCCATCACACCTGTGCTCCAGGCCCTGCACCAGCTCCATTGCCCTTCTCTGGCCCCGCTCCAGCACCTCAACATCTCTCTTATAGTGAGAGGCCCAGAACTGAACACAGGATTCGAGGTGAAGCCTCACCAGTGCCCAGGACAGAAGGGTGATCACTGCCCTGGCCCTGCTGCCACACTGGTGCTGATACACACGGATCTAGCCTGTTCAAATCCCTCTGCACAGCCTTTGTACCCTCAAACAGATCAACTCCCCAACCCAACTTGCTGTCATGAGGATGCACTCAATCCACTCATCCAGATCCCTGATAAAGACATTAGAACTGGTCCAATACTGAGCCCTGCAGAATGCCACTTGTGACCAAGTAATGAAAGTAAATAACTACCATTAGTAAGAGTTTGTGAGCTGAAGCAGTTAAGTGTCATCTACACATCCTGTGTTTCTGGATGATGTTGGCAGAGTCACGTCTGACACAATCACCATGCTTTCCTCTTTCACGTGTATTTACCTGGGTGGTTAAATACATAACTGTCAAGTACTTTCATGTCTATTCCAATCGCAGAGATCTGCTCTGAGTGCAACTTTTCAGTGTTACAACAATAAAAAAGCACATCTGTGCAGGGACCTAAAACTGAAACCTCTGATCCTAAATTCTGTGACTCCACCCAATACAAACACTAAAAACAGTATAATGTGAACAGGTAAAGCTAGAAGGACTGTGGCAAACTGAACAGGAAACATCCATCCTGCAAGACAAGGCACAGTGAACAGAAAGTGTATTTTTGGTACCAAACAAGGTGGTGGTTCTGTGGAACAAAGCAAATGATCACGTAATGAAAAGACTATCATACAGTCATAGAATAGTTAGGGTTGGAAAGGACCTTAAGATCATCCAGTTCCAACACCCTTGCCATAAGCAGGGACACCTCACACTAAACCATGCCACACAAGGCTTCATCCAACCTGGCCTTGAACACTGCCAGGGATGGAGCATTCACAGCTTCCTTGGGCAACCCATTCCCATGCCTCACCACCCTCACAGGAAAGAATTTCTTCCTTAGATCCAATTCCCCTGTTTAAGTTTGAACCTGTTACCCCTTGTCCTGTCACTGCAGCCACTAAAGAAGAGCCCCTCCCCAGCATCCTTGCAGCCCCCTTCAGATACTGGAAGCTGCTCTGAGGTCTCCACGCAGCCTTTTCTTCTCCAGGCTGAACACCCCCAACTCTCTCAGCCTGTCTTCATATGGGAGATGCCCCAATCCCCTGATCATCCTCGTGGCCTCCTCTGGACTTGTTCCAACAGCTCCATGTCCTTTTTCTGTTAAGGACACCAGAACTGCACACAATGCTCCAAGTGAGGTCTCACAAGTGCACAAGCTTCTGTATTTGCAATATAAACACAAGACTTTCAGTAACAGTTTAGAAACAAGGTGGGTAAGCAAGAGATTCAGCATATTGCTCTGTCATTTCCACTGGAACCATCATTCCAGTATTTGCATATATAATAGGAAATTTGAAGAGTAAATGGCACTAATCTCCTCCTTCCACCAAATCCCCAGGGAGAAAACACACACAGTTCAATGTAAACCTGACAACTCTGAAGTATTCACAATTTAAATGTAGCAGCTTTTGCTGTTTCTTACTTGCCTGGATATTCACAAGGCTGGGTTTCCAGTAAGTCTTATCTAGGAAGGTACTGCAAGATATTTACCTAACAAACTAATACATACTTCGTTGTCATGGTTTTACCAGGATATGACTCACTTCTGCCTGTTCCAAACCATGCATCCCAGAGAACAAACTGCTTCAGTCCATACAACATGTGCTTTTTACCCATGACATCACAACAGTCAGAACTGTTCCTTTGGAAAGGTCAAGCAAAATGAAAGGAAGTGTTAAAACCACCCTGAAATCAGAAGTCTGATTTGTAAACCTTTGTATACAACAAACTAAACAGAGTTCCCACTTGGAGCACTGTGTCCAGTACTGGTGTCCTCAACATAAAAAGGACATGGAGCTGTTGGAACAAAGCCACAGGAGGCCACGGGGATGATCAGGGGCTGGGACAGGTCCTATATGGAGACAGGGTGAGAAAGTTGGGACTGGTCAGCCTGGAGAAAAGAAGGCTGCCTGGAGACCTCAGAGCAGCTTCCAGTATCTGAAGTGGCCCTATAGGGATGCTGGGGAGGGACTCTTCATCAGGGAGTGTAGTGACAGGACAAGGGGTGATGGATTCAAACTTAAACAGGGGAAGTTCAGGCTGGAGATAAGGAAGAAATTCTTTCCTGTGAGGGTGCTGAGGCACTGGAATGGGTTGCCCAGGGAAGTTGTGAGTGCTCCATCCTTGGCGGTGCTCAAGGCCAGGTTGGAAAGAGCCTTGGGTGTCATGGTTTAGTGTGAGGTGTCCTTGCCTATGGCAGGGGGTTGGAAATGGATGATCTTAAGGTCCTTCCTAACCCAAACCAGTCTACCATTCTATAAATAAGGGGAGCCCTAGTCTGTGTCCCCCTCCTGTTTTCTGCTTCCCACACTACCGGTCTTCCATGTACAGAGAACACCTGTGGAATTTCTGTGTTTCCATGACTTGGTTCAGAATTTATATGACACTAAAGGCATCGTATTTTAGTCTTGATAAAAACTGGTGCTTTTTTTATTCACTTCGAGGTACTTTGGTTATTTCCCATTTGAAATAAAACCACCAAAATCTACTATTTATTTAAACTACTGCACTGATTCCTCGGGGTGGTGAAAGTAGACGGAATATCTTGGGAAAAGAGAAATACAAACAAACATCATCCAACACCGGAAAAGGAGAAATGAGAAAGGAGAAGCAATCCGTCACCATAAACATGAAATGTGAAGTTGACAGAAGGCTGACTGAGATCCAGAGCACTCCTGAAGAAAGAAGTTAAGCAAAAAAGCTGCTGAAGAATAAAGACATCTACTCCCGCAAACAGACAGTCAGTAGACACCAAGTGACCCTCTGCTATTTCCTTTAGGTGAAAACATGGAGAGATCCTGGAGAGGCAATACTCTGAAGCTGAGATGCAAGGTAACAGCCTGAAATCTCACTTGTCTTGTCCATATGAAATGCAGAGCAGCCACATCTCCTCTGTTCTCAAGTATGTTCCTGAAATAAGTGATACGGTTCTATATCTAGATGCGAAAGCACTCCTGAAGTAGCACAAAATGAGTACTATGCCTGCCAAAGCTTAAGCAACAATAATACAATACGGGCTCCAAAACCACCAACTACAAGGAAGGATGCAGGGAAACTCACACCCACAAACCAGAAAAAGAGGGGGGGGGGGGGGGGGGGGGGAGAGGGAGG
>NDXB01000903.1:16114-35434 GCA_002631895.1 Agapornis roseicollis
TTTCTTTTTTTTTTTTTTTCCCCCTGTGCTTCCTGATATCTGGACCTTTTCAGCTGAGCCTGTAGAAGTGGATGTGCACAAAAGCTGCACTGGCTCTGTGAGCACTGAGTGCTGCTTAGATACAATAGTTCTGTGCCAGATCTGGTCTTTGGTTTGCATGCAGTTGTTAGGGACAGAGTGTGTTCAGTGTATCCTGTATGGTCCAGGTCTTGCAGTGGCTTTGAAGGGTCAGTCGGTGTAATGTCTTTTTACTAATTTAGAAGAGTCAGCATTTTGTACAGCAACTCAGAGGCTTAATATTTGCCACTGTATTAGCACAGAGTAGGTCCCACTTCAGTATGGTGCAAGGAAGGGAAGAGGATAGCAGCACACCCTAATGGTCAGTGGGTAGTTAGTTTGCTCAGTGGAAAGTTAGGTAGCAAATGGAAATGCGTTTTCCCAGCCATCTTTATAATTTGTGCATTGTGGAGTTCTTTTTTCTTAAAAGGTCAAGTGCTGACTTAGACACTGAGGTTTAAATGATGTTTTCAGCAGGTCTGCTTTGTCACACTCTTGGCTTTGGTTACCATGTCCCTACCCTGCCAGCCACTCTATGCTGTTGGTACAGGGAGAGCATCTCCAAACAGTAATGGAGGAGGGAGTGCCTAACTCAGCAGCTGCCCCAGCAAAACCCCAGGCAATCGGCTGGAAGCACTGTGGTTGCAACGTTGCAGTGGGAGAGGGACTGAGCTCAAATCAAAAGCACTTCTAGAAAGCAAGTGTGGCCAGCCCACTGCCCTTGAGCACCTGGGACTTGAAAACTGTTCTCATGCAGCTAAGCCATGGTCATGTCCCAGGAGCTGTGGTAGTCTGAGTAAGCTGAGGTCATTGTGAGGCATCCTGTTCCTTCTTATCAGCCAGAAGGGAGTCTGCTGTGTGTTTTTACAGCTCTCAGCTCTGTGACTTCTGTTGTGTCCTTCTCAAATCAACAGATCTGTTTGCTTTTACCTTTTCCTTAGTGCTGAATATGAGAATATTCAGTTTTCAGGATCATTTTCTGTAACTATTGTCCAAGACACTCCTGGAGTAGGTACAGCTCAACTCTTGATACAGCATAAGTGATTTACAGGTAATGCTATGCTGTCGTCTTTATTTTGTGTAAGGAATTGCAATGTAAATGCTGTATAATCATGCATGAAAAATAATCTGTTCATGGAAATACTGTCTTGAAGGTCATCTTTGTTACTGCCCAGATAGGTCTATCTGTAGCCACGTCTTGATGTAGTAATAACATCAAGTTAATGTTTAAAAGAAGAGCTAACAGTTTACTTCAGTAGATAGGAGTACCAAGCGTAGTTGCTGATGACTGGGAATTTTAGTTTCTCATAACTTTTTTTAAGATTGATGTGCTACAGCTTTATTTATTGAATTTATCAGGATTGTTTATGATTTATCTCAAGATCTTTGTATGTTTGCAGAGGATCACTTAGCAACAGCCTGTTGCACAGTGAGGCTGCCTACGACATTCTCATGCTAGTATGATGAACCATAAACCAGTGAGGAAACACGCAGAAACAGCAATTAAATAGAACTTTAAAGCAAAAGACAGCAACTCATTTCATGTTCCTGTGTGTGACTAAACATCTTTGCATTTTAGTCTTTACTTACATGGTTGTCATCCTGATAGAATGATGCTCTCTGCTTCTGTAGATGTTCATGGGATGTTTACAACTGTTGTAATGGGGCATCTCTATAGAGTGTTTAAAATAGAAGGAACTATTTGATATTAAAGCAACTCACATTTTAATCTGTTAAATCTTATTGATTAGTGCCTCATCAAGTAAAAGCTAAGGGATGAAAGTTCCCTTGAGGGGTCTGGACTGGTATTCCAGCTCTACAGCTCTGTGCTAATGCTGTAAGACTGCTGTTTCTAATAATCAAATTTTCTTTTCTTGAGAGTGGTGGGATTTTTAATCTTGTTTAGGTTGCTGTGGGTTTTTGAGATCAAGAGGGATTGTTGAAGTCTGAATGTCTGCATATTTCAGGGCATTTATTTTTGTATACTGATACTAATAACTTGCTTGACTTAAATGACTTAGCATGCACTTGTGGAGGTGAAAGCCAAATGCAGGCAGAAAACATTTTATCTTTTTAAAGTTGTTCTCAGGGTCTGAGGTATGGACAGTATAAGAATGGGAAATGCCCCAAATCTGCATGTGTTAGGCAACAGTAACTTGACAGGAACAAAGGTGATACTATGTTTATGGATCTTACTCATTGGAGAGGAACTTAGTAGGTGGGGGAAATGTTGAGTGTTGAAAGGTAATGCTTTAACATTTTTTTTCTGATTCTGGGCTGTGAGCTGAAGAAATTCTACCACTTCTTGAGCTTTTCAAGAAGAAACCAAACTGCAGTATTTGGATTTAGCTATACTGTTACCTAAGTTCAAAGAGTTTGGATATGAATCTAAACTTAATGAAACAGTGAGTTCAGTTTGTTGCTGGTATTCCTGCAGTCACTTCAAATTCTCAGCCCCCTCACCTTGGAATCTGGTGTATTCAAGGAAGACAGATCAGGGAACTTTATAATTTTTCTCAGAAAGTATCCTGCATGAAATACACTTTTGTAGTAAGCAGGGTATAAACATACAGTGCTGAGCATGAGCAATGGTATTTTGTACTAAAATAGGGAGACTGACTTGGTGAAGGACCTCAAGTCTTTCCTCAATTTCTAGCTTACCCTGCCATACAACAAACCTGTAAGTTGGAACAGTTCAACAAGAGAAGAGTCTTGAATTATCTCTCTCCATTTGCAAAATCAGAACTGTGTATGTAATGTATTTTAACAGCAAGGGGCAGAGATTTTTCAGTGTAACATACTTCACTGACATGAAGGTTGTTATGCTGCACACTTACTTTACAACACTACAGATGCTGACAATCATACTTCACTGAGTCATCAAGGTCATGGGTTATCTGAGATGAACAAGCTGTAAGGAGGCAGGGCAAGGTTATGCCTTTACAAATATAGTCTGTTTTGAGCAGGGTTATCTCACTGTTTGTTTAACCTGATGGGGTGGGTCAAACCAAACCTGTCTTAATTGTCTTGTTCTGTCCATAGCATAGAGAGATTATCCTAGGTGGTGCTGTCCTTTCTGCAGATGCTTGCAGCAGTTAGAGATTTGATACACGTACATTTGATGGGAATGAGAAACCATTAGTTGTGGCTAGAGGTTTCAGTCAAGTGCCCTCATTGCACTTGTTTGCATTTAAAAGCACATACAATGTTTCCTGTCATTTTGGTCTTGTTTGGGAATCATATGGTGGATTTTTCTGTCTGATTTCTGTGCAAAGCTATGGATACCAATCTGATATCCTTTGCCTCTTGTGTTTGTCATTTTACCTATTTCAAAAGCTGTGCACTTGGCCAAGAATAAATGCGTTAAACCCCATACAAGCTAATTCTAAACCTGAAGACCATTAAAATAGTATTTGTGTATGTGTTTCATTAAGGCTAACACTAAAAACATTAAATAATGCTTTCTGTGTGTTGTAGTTTTCAGATAAGATGATCAGAACAGAGTAATGGCATGTCTTCCAAATGTTCAGGTCACTTAACCTCCATTCCAAAAGTGTGTATTTATGTCAAAGGTGCATATAACTTGCTGGTCATTGATTTGTGTTTTGTCTCTTACTTTAGAGAGTTCTACTGGTTCATTTGTTTAAGCTCTACATATGGGACTTCTTTTGAGCTGAATGTTTCTGCCATTAGCATAAGCAGGTTAAGCCTGAAGGACAGAGCTTTTGAAGAGCAAGTTTCAAACTTAAAACCACTCTTCACACTGGCTTTGTGCCCTTTGTTCCCTTTCACAAATGTCTGGGCTGTGGTGTTCAGAACAGGCTGTACTGAAGATCATATGTTTGGGGTCTGTCCTGTGCTTGTACTTGAAGTTGGCCAAAGGCAAGTCAGCTCTTCATTCTGAGGTTGCAGAATTATGCTAGTGTGGCAGAGGACTGGCTTTGTTTCTCTGTGGGACTTTCTAGCCTCCCACATCCCATGCCACATAGCGAGGCCAGGCAGCATCTCTGGCAAAGCTAGGTTAGGTCTGCTCTGTGTTTGCAAAGGGGAAGCAGATCATGCATGTCTGTGCCTGTATGTGATCACAGACTTGCCCTACATGGGGTTAACCCATGCGAGTACAGCATGTGGGTGACTTATGTATAGGGGGCCCTGATGATGGGACAGTCCCCTGTAAACTGCTGGGCTCCCTTCTGCTCTTTGCAGCCGTGTACCAGCTTATGCTGCTTGTCACATCTTGTTTCCTGCAGAGTCAGGCAGCAGAGAGCTTTGCACCTCCTGTGCTGCCTGCAGCACATCCTGGGTTGTAAGCTATGGTGCTAACTGCTAGCTGAAGGTGGAACCTGAATGTTTGAACACGTGGAGTAGTGTCCCCTAGCCAGCCTCACTTAGAGTCCTGCCTGCTGGCCTGCTCCTGAATGCTGAACTGCAGCATGAGACAGGCTCTAATGTTCTGAAAATAAGAGTGTAACAGAACTAATGCTGCCGGCACTAAATTTTCATATGTTTCTCCAGATTTTGGAAGGTGATTTTTATTATTGTGGCATAGAAAGTGTAGATGGAAGATTAAATTTGCAAGCATTGCAGTGGAAATGAGGTGCTCTAGTTGAGGGGAAGTAATCATTAAAAGGTACTATTAGGTATCAGATTAGCTTCCCAGTTCAACTGTTTAAAATAGCGATTTTATTATTTTTACAAGTATAAATATTTTAATAGATTGTCAGTTACAATGGTCATGGTGAGGGGAAGTTCTGTGGCTTGGGTGGTAGGACAAGTCAGGTGACCATATTATTCCTTCTTGTATGTGAAACCTGAGGGTAAGTTGTTAAGTAATGAGCCTGCTTTTCAGAGGTGCTGAGCAGCTGCTATTAATGTTTGTGGAAAATGCCAACTGCTCTAGAGTAGTTTTGTCTGGGAGCAATGATGAATGCAGCAGCCCTCCCTGCAGAAGCTTTTGTGTGAGTCCCGTTCTGTCTATTGTTTCCCCCCACACCCCAAAAGCATGGTTGAAAAGGTTTTCTGAATGAATTCCATTTTCTGATGCCAGTAGGTTTTCTGACTATCTTTACTGTTGCACTGTTGTGTTTGGGTTGTTCTGAGAACTCTTTTATTATTTAATGATGTAAATGTGCATGGGTGACGTCAAGTTACAGGCACGGGGAGGCAGAACCTCTCAGGTCCCTGTGCTGTAGCCAGTCTGTTGGTGTCCTTCCCTCAGTGAACAGTTATAGAAATGGCAGTTTTGGGGGGTTTTTTGGTCACTTTGAAGAGACTTCTCTTTTCTAACTTCAAAGTAAAATATACAAAATTGCACATGCCAACAGCCTGTGTGTCATCAGGAGAATACCAGTCTCCATGAGATTATCATAATTATACAAAATAGCACAATTCTGATATTTGTGTTTCTTGTGGCTCTATTAAAGAAAAAAATTACATTTGTAAATATACTACATATTGGCAATGCAGTAGAAGCAAGATAAACCTACAGGCTTTTAACCTTTTATTTCCTAGTAGCTTCACAGAATAGGAAATTTCTGTTAATGTTTTAGTGGTTAAATTTTTTTCATTGCGGTTAAGGAGATACCATGATACGCAGGAGGAACGTGCCTGCTCCATATGCGTGGTAGTCAAGTGGCACAAATTTAATCCAAATTTCAGGATGAAATTTTTTTTCCCTTTTTTTAACTAAAGGGTTTTCCCCACAAGATGAGAAACTTCTGGTATTCTGTGGAGGACTCTGGTTCTGTGGGAACCGGTCAAATTTAGTAGACAAATACAGAGGCCAAGCAGGCNAATTTCAGGATGAAATTTTTTTCCCTTTTTTTAACTAAAGGGTTTTCCCCACAAGATGAGAAACTTCTGGTATTCTGTGGAGGACTCTGGTTCTGTGGGAACCGGTCAAATTTAGTAGACAAATACAGAGGCCAAGCAGGCAGTGTGGTGAATTGCAGAACCTCTGCCCCTGTAAAGAAAGAGAAGGAAAAAAAAATAAAAATATGCAGCAGCATATGGCTGCATTTTTAGTGTGCTTTTTTTTTTTAAGGGGTAAGGGGGTGAGAAACTGCTTTTTCTAATAGCACAGGGAGGCTCCTTGCCTAGGCATCTATTTGCAGGCAGGGTTTCAGCAGGATGTTTGGTGAGTCTATACCAGGGTGTAAGAAAATTAATAGGAAGGACCTGAAGGCTGTTCTCATTCCATGGTTGAGTTTAACATCTCAGCCTACCTGTGGCTGATGCAGGGTTTTGCTTAGTTTGGTTTTGTCAGAGGGGACTGGGCCAAGTGTGTAAACAAGACTAGCTTTACAGTGCCAAGATCCGTGCAGGTGAAAAACCTTTTCTGCAGTCTGGCATGTCTTGTGGTTGGAGGTGGTGCCTCTGGGCAGGAGCTGTGGGACCGCTTCTGTGGTGCAGCTGGGAAAGTGGGGTGCAGGATTAGCCATTACAGGTGGCAAATAGTGACATTTTTACCTGTGGACTGCTCAATCTGTTGAAGAGATGTAGTTATACATAGTTATGTTGTTATTCCAAACCAAAGTAGATACCACTGTGTTTTCCTTCGCTCATTTTTGTAGAAAGAATCAGACTAACAAGAGTGTGAATGTGCCACAGCCTTGTCTCCCATTGCATTTTCAAATACCATATACACAGAGCAGTCCCAGACATGTTTGTGAGGATACTTACCATTTTCTGCAAAACTCTGGGCAACTTTCTGATTCTGAAATAGCAGGCTAATGTCATGAGCTTGGTATGTCTAACATAAAGACTGGGAAAGTGGAGTTTTATTACAAGAAAACAAAGGTCATCCCTCCTACAGGCACAGGATGAAGAGGAGAAACTTCATATTTCCTGGTAAAAATAATTCCCTTACTGTTGGTTCCTAAAGTGAAATCCAAGCAAATCAGAGAGCCCAGAATAAGTCCTGTAAGTTTTTACTTTGCCACTGTCAGGTTTGTGTAGTAGGTTGTTAGCTTACATCTAGCTGTTTCATGTCAATCTGAGATAAAAATGATAAAATTCAATTTATTGGGTGGGCTGCAAATTAATTGCTGCTGGGTCTTAGTTATTTCTTACCATGCTTGCTGGGAACTTCTCCGTAGATGGAGAGAGCTTGAAAGACATCCATTTTTCATAAACTATTTTTAATACTTAAAAGTTACTTGAAGCACTTGAGACATTTATTTTCATCAGAGAAGAAAACAGCTGAATTCTCCTGTATATATTCTTAATCTCTTGCTGCAAGATGAATCTTCATTTTTTTTCTTGTTGACATGCTCTGTCTGTGTTTCTGTGTCTTGAAGAGTAAGAATTGAGAAGCTTTACCAGGAGGAGGAGGCAAAATGTGCTGTAACCTCTTATTCTACCCTTCTTGCCTATTGATCCCAAACATACTGCTGTAATCATGGTTCAAGTTAACCAGGTAGACATTATTAGGTCAAGCATTTGGCAAGTTGCCTTTTGTAAGATTTAGTTCCTTAGCCTGCAAGCTTTGGTTTTAGAGTGGAGGTGCCTCTTCCAGTGACTTGCATCCTGCTGGATCAGAAGCAGTAACTGATAGGGGAAGTGTATGGCTAGGAAAGCTGGTCCCTCTGCACAGTGTGGTAAGGCAGGAGGTTTGTGGAGGGGTCAGGCTGACTGGCTCCTCTGTGGATTTTATTGTTCCCTAAGGAGACAGCTGGCTAAAGGAAGCAAAAACAAAACCCTAGCCACACATGTTTTAAGCCAGTTTGTGGTGGGTGTTCCAAGCAGTTAAAATACCTGTTTTCATTCCCACGTTGGAGACTTTGAATAATTTTTCTGGGCCTTAATTTGGCCCATTAGCAGTATTGGCCTGAATCTCATCAGGGACTTAAGAGCCTTTAAGTGATTGAAGAGGTTTTCAGAGCCTCTGAGAGGCGGTGAACAGTTTTCTCAACAGAATTACTTACATAGTTTGAATTTGACCCTCTCTTGCTTGGCACTTACCTTTGTTACCTGTAGTCAATTCACTAGATCACCACTTGTTGACCAGTTGCTTTGATAAAGACAGAGATTTCCTGCATCATGGGCACTGGTATGTTAGTGACAGTGGGACAAAGAAGGGGTACAAAAAGAGGAGGGAGGCTACAAAAAGAGGAGAATCTAGGATGGAAGAAAGCTTCATGGATGTGTGGAGCTAATGGTCACCTGTGGGTTTTTTTTTTTGTTTAAAAGTCCTTGTGCAGAATTGCTCTCCTTCATTTTGCAGGTGCAGCCTGTAACATTGGTGCAGTGTGGCCTGGCAAGTGCTAGGCAACAGAGAGAGAGGAGCCACTTTCTTCTTTCCTTGCCCCTGCCTTCAAGCAACACTCATTATGTTTAGGTGGCTGATGACAAAGCCCACCACTGTAGTGGTGGCATAACTAGATTGCAATGCCCCAGCTTCACCAGTGCTGCTCTTCCTGCAGGAGAGCCCCTGGTTTTCCATACCAGCCTTGATGGTTCCAGCTGTTTTCTCCTTTACTTCCCTTGAGTTCTGTTGGGTTTCCAAACCCAGCTCTTGTGAGATTTCATGCCAAGTCAGTATGTTTTAAGAATGTGCTCTTGTAATTGTAGCTACCTGGGGGTCTTCTTACATGCTGCACCCTGCTGTGGGTTCTACAGGCCCATTCTGCTTTTGCTCTGGGGTGGCTCTGCCTTTCTATTTTCTCACTATGACAGTAACTGTGGCAAGTGTAAATAAGGTGAATGCAAAATAAGCATTAGTAACTTTTCTGAAATTTCTGGATAATCCTGCTCTCATATTTTCTTGTATATTATGGGATAGCTATATTGAAAAAAAGATGTGGTATCTTACATGTGTGCATATGTTTTATTGGTTTTAATCATAGAAACAATTTCTGCTTCGTATTATCTAGATAAATATAATGGTACTTAAGCATGTGTCAGTTCTTCTTCCATTTTGCTTATATCCACAGGCAATAAAATCTTTAAAATTGAAATTGCCACTGTTAGCAGGAAAGCCAAAGTTGAGTCTGCCCATGGCATAGTGCTCATTGCCAGTGCAGCCTGCACATGAATTGTCTAGTGCCTGTGCTTTCTGGGGTCACCCTGGGTTGTAAGGGCAGAAAGGGGAATAAAGATAATAGATTTCAGTGGGAAAGGATGATGAGCCATGAAGTCTTATTGTCAGTTACTCATGGCAGTAATAAATATGACAGGGCATCCTTTGCATGAATTACCTTCATCTCTTACAGTATCTTTATCAGATGTAGATGCCCACAGTGTTGATACACCTGACTCAGGAGGTGCTGTGGAAGTCCGTGACCCATAATCTTTGCTGCCTAGCTATTGGTGAGCCAAGGTTCCTTCTGGAAAACTTATCAGACAGTAAATAAAACCAGTTATGCTTGCATAGGGCGTTTCCTAACTGCGCTGGTAGCCTGTTCAGTGTCAAAGTGCATATTCTGTAGAGACTATGAACTTGACAGTGTTAAAAACAGTCACTTCTTTAAGTTTTTCTGTGAAGAGAGAAGTTTTTGTCCATTCAGGAAATGAACCTGACTTTAAGAAGTCCTAGTTGTTGGTAGTTAATACAAGGAAGTGCCTGGAACCACAGAGCGTATTGCAGCACACAGCAGTTACCAGAATACATTTACATTGATATGTCTCTGTGTAAGTACTATAGGTCACAGCTAATAAACCAGCAGTTACTCAGCCCAGTGTTGCTACAGGACAGTTAATGGCTGCACTCTAACTATGATAAGTCTCTTTGTATAATTAGTGTATTCAGATGTACCACTGTGTATTGCATAGTGAATGCCACAGAGCTGAGCTGTGTAAGGGCTTGTTAAACCTCAGAGCAGACTTGCTAGGAAAGCTTCAGTTAAAGCTTGAATGACACATGTCTGTAGTAAGCAATATATTAATATCCCAGAACACTAACCCTGCAAGCTTGCCTCAGTTAAAGACATGGCAAATGCTTGCCATCTCTACAGGGTAGATTAAGTCAGTCATTTTCAAATGCAGTAGGTAATTTTTCTTGGTCTTAGTTTCACATCTTGCAGACTGACATGGCCCAGAGCTGACAGCAGGTAGTACAGAGATTGAAGTGGTCACAGAACCGCTGCTGCCTTACAGGAAGGGACAGATCTGATTCCCTGCATGGTGGTGATGTCATGCTTTGCTGGGAGCAAAGCTGCTGTGGCAAAGAAAGGACCTACTTACAAACACACCTGCATAAAGCTTTTCTGGTTGGTTAAACTGGGGAGGGGGCCTCTGTAGATGCGGAAATACCTACGCTCTGTGTCTCTGAAGTGCAGGATTGTTTCCTATGTTTTGTCTATTGTTTGGAGTAAATTTTTCTTTGAAAAGCTCCAACCAACTGGGCTTTCACCAGTTCCTGTGGGAGATCGCTCCGTGGTCTAACATATTTGTCTGCCAGGAAGGCTTTCTCCAAATCAGCCCATTCATTTCCTTCTTTTCCTCCCATCACTCCTAGTTAACCCATTTTGTATGCTGCTTATCTGAAGCATTATCTCTCTTCTAGCATAGAACCTTTCAGATGCTGATACTCTTTTACTGTATGGCCCATTCTCCTTGGCTGAAAGTAGGGTTGCTCCACAGCTGCCTACTTTCAGTGTTGTTGATGAGCTGTAAATCCAGACTTTGTTTTATGGTAACTTATTTGTTTTGTTGTAACCTAAGAGTTTCAAACTAACTGCCTGGGAAATTTAGGTGCCTAAATAAATTTAGGTGCCTAACTAAATTTAGCTGTGACCTGGGAACCTAAGTCTTTATGTTGCCCTGGATATCTTAACCATGTTTAGCATTCTTGTTGGAAATTGAGCCCTTTTCCCTGTTTTTTTGTTGCTGGTCACCATGTTTGTTCCAGCATTTTAGTGCTTTTTTTTTTTCCTGGCAGCCTTGAAAAGTGCAGAAAAGAAATTGTTTCCATTCCATATCAGTACCAAGGATATTGTATATTGATCTAATGGTGTTTTAGAATGGGCTGTAATTTACTTTATGTAAAGGTCGATGCCGTACAGTAGAAGTTTGTTCTTCTTTTTCTCCCTTCCCTCCCATTTGCACTTGGGAAGACATTCCCAGTTTAGCTCTGACACCCCTCATCAGAAAAACTCCCTGTATTGCTGATCTGATCCTTTTTGCATGTTTCATTGTATTACCACAAGGGTCTATTTCTGAGGCACCTACACTTCTGTTGTCATTTAGTATATTCCATACTGAAGCAGCCACATGGCGAGTGAACTCAGGTAGGAAATGCAAGGACGTGTGTTATGTTACAGAAAACATAGCGTTGTGAAGGATTTTTTTATTTTGATTCCAGTCTTACACCTTTCCCCAGAAGGCTGATTTTGCAGTGGGGTAGGTTTACAGGTAGTATTACATGAATGTTAAAGCAGGTATTACTATAG
Organism: Agapornis roseicollis; assembly: GCA_002631895.1. Taxonomy (NCBI): domain Eukaryota; kingdom Metazoa; phylum Chordata; class Aves; order Psittaciformes; family Psittacidae; genus Agapornis; species Agapornis roseicollis. Next base: position 27,562 of record NDXB01000903.1, read on the forward strand.
AATAAATAAATACCAACCACTTGCTGGCTTTCTGCTTTCTTTCTCCTGTTATGAAATGCCTGAGATGTCTTCTGCCACTCAGAAGTTTGCTTTGCAGTATGTGTAATCATCCTGCAAGCTTTGGGGAGTGTTTCAAAGGGTTTCCATTCACTCTTAAGAAAATGCTCTATACTCCCTTGTTTGGGGATCTGCCCACCAGTGTTTTCTCGCAGGATTTCAGGCTGATTCAGATTCCTTTTGCATGTTGATTCATTTTCACTCTCAAGTGAATTTGGCAGAACTATGTTGGCAGTTTTTTCCATGCTTAATTTTCCTGCTTCTCCTGAAGAACACTTAGTCCTTTCTGAAAAGGTTCTCAAAGGGCATTCATCTAACTTGTCATCTTTGATTCTTACGTATGGCACTGCTTCTGGGATTAATCCTCCAGCTGTAGCCTGGTGCTATTTATCCCCCCCACCCCACCCCCCCACCCCCCAGCGGCATCCCCAGCTGCTCCTTGCCTCTGGCAAAGAAGACAAATGGTTATTGTGTTCTGGAGCCAGGCCAGGTCTTCTCTGTCTCTACTTGGTCAGTATTGTTGTGTTTTATTTAGGATCTAGCAGTGTTTCAATAACACTGGCTTATTTTGAGCCTTCCCATTTCTCCCCTCCCCCTGTTGAGTTTTTGTTTAGACACCAGGACTTACTAAAGAGAGAAGCCCACCCTGATGAGCTCTTTAGTAACCTGAGATTAATACACATTGGGCTATTTTTCCTTCTATATGTTTGAGGTTTTACAATAATTGTGAAGAGAATGTCTAGCCTACATAGAAATTTCTGTCTTTAGTTAAGCTGTCTGGTGCAGAAGGAAATTTTACTGGTTTTGTGTAAATTGATGCACTCAAATTTCAGTTAGGAGAATATGATGAAGCAGCTCAGCCAGGCTTTTATATACACCTTTCAATAGTTGTTTCAGGGCAAACACATGCTCATAAATCAAATTACTTCCCTGTTTTTCTGTTCACCTTTAACTCATGTCTGCAACACTCACTTCCTTCTATCATAAAGCAAGGCTTCAATCATGGTCCCTCTCTTACTGCTCTGCACAGCAGTGCACTTTGCAGGACTGTTGCGGAAGGCTGGTTACCCCACACACATGCTGGCGTAACTCCCATACGTGAAGAGCCCGTGTAATGGATTAATGACATGAACTGTGTGGACAAAGAGTTTGTACAAGTGGCTCTCTGTTAAGGTGAACATGCTCTCATCTTCACTTTAGTCAGGCCAAATTTAGAAGTCATAGCCATAAGTAATGAGGTAGCCTAGATGAGGGTGATTAGCAGATAGTCACCCATTTTCTAAGGAAATTGGGTATGTCTCTTGGCCATCTTCTTAGCCATTAATTAGGGAAATTGTTTCAATGCTAGTGTTGGGAAGGGCATATTCAGTCAGTGTATTTTAAATATTTCTTGAAGGATGTGAAAAGCTTTGAGCAGCTGAATTAACTGGAGGAGGAAAATGGGATAGGGGAAAAAATGGAATGTCAAAACTCAAGATCTATCAATAGTGAAATGACTTTCCTTCTTTTAAATTGCACAACTGAAAATGTCTCAGTGCCATAAATATGCTAAATATAGTTAAAAGTTTTCTGTCTCCATGTCTTTCCATCTTGGTAGGATGTCTGCTTAAGGCTGTTTAGAGATGGGAAGGGGACTTTCAAAAAGCGCATTAACAGAGCATTAACGTTTACCCAAACAACAGAAATACCTGGCCTGTGCCAGCCAAATGCTTTAGAATGTAAAATGGGCTAATGATAAATATAAATGGTGGATGAAGGGCTTAAATTACCTTCTGGATGGTGAATTTCTAGATGTAAGAATACAGCAGGCACTGCAGCTTGAAGGAATCCAGTCTACTGAACCAAGGTAGTACTGGTAATAATGAGGCAGAAACCAAGCCGCCTCAAGTTGAGTATGATGCCTTGAACCATAGTTTATTGTGTTTTACTTAAAATATTGCAACTTGACCACTTATAAACTTAGTACTTTTCCTTGGAAATGCTGCTGTGTAAAATAAAAATACCCTTGAAAGCTGATGACAAAGGGCACTCCCAGGGCCAAGCTGTCCCCACAGTGGGTCCTGCTGTAGGTCAGTAGGAAGCTGGTATGGAGAACACCTCTGTTGTTTTTCAGTCTGTATGTTTTTCTGAGGACTTGGCATAGAGTTCAGCACTTCAGGGCATGCATGTGAATCCTGCAGCGCTTCCTGTTTGCTAGAAGTTGTATTTTCACTGCAGCGTAGGTCTTGTACATGTTAGACGCTGTGTATGGCTGCAGTTGTGTACAAGGCACCAGAAAGGTTTACCTCTGGTTTTGCATTTAGGTCTCTGCCTTTCCCCACACTGCCTCCCCAACACCCTGCCTTTTGCTTCTGTGTGAATAGGAAGAAATAGGGGAGAAATAACGGGAAGTTGCTGCTTATTAGCACAGTTACGGAAAAAAATCCTTTATTAATGCAACATATGGCTGAAGTTTCCTGATACAAGCAGCTTTCTGATTCATGGTTCTCTGGCATCCCCTGTTCAGCTCAGACATGTCGATTATTTCCTCCCACTAGCAGATGTAGACAGGAACAATTGAAGCTGCGATAACATTATCTTTAACAGGGGCTTGCTGGGTCACACACCTCGGTCTTTCCTGTCTGTAAACAGCAGCGAGGGATGGCCCTGTGGGTTGCCAGCAGGGAGTCATGGCCATGTGAACTGGCTGAAGAGGGAGATGCCAGTTCAGCAATAATCCTCAGATGCCAGTGAGGGATGGAGGGAAGCAAAGGGGATGTGTAGAGAAATGTGAAGCAGCGGGGTGGGGGGAGGAAGTTGAAATGCTCGTTTTTTAATCCCTCCAGTAGGGTGAAAATCAGGAATTGGACAGCTCTGGATTGACTGCCTTCTCCTGGGAGTGCTTCGCTAAAGAGGCCAGGCTCACACTGCAGCACAGTTTAGAGGAAGCAGGTTTTGAAACTGCTTTACCAGCTCCTGCTGGGAAGCAGTTAGCTTTTTTATACTGCTGTGATATGCAGGGTAAACTCCATTGGCAGGAACGCTTTTTGCCAGTTGTCTGAGGTTTTTAAGTCAGCTTTTTGGTGCTAGTGAATTAAGCATTGCAGTGTGTCAGTGGTGCAGAGGGGGTGAATCCTGCCCCTTTTTTCATCGCAACCCATTAAAATCCTCATTAAACAGAAGTTTTCCATGAAGCTTTATGAAGCTGATTCTTACGTGACTGTTGCCATAAACTGAGATCAGAAGTTTGTTCACATCTTCTGCTTTCAGTAACAAAAGCATTTTTTATTTGGGAATGGAGATTTGTCCTGACAGTTTCAAATGTGCTTGTGCCCAAATGGTTTCAAGATACTTTGTGTAGACTGACAGTGAAGACCATTCAGTCAGTAATGGAGCATGTAGAAGGGGTTTTGTCATCAAACAAGTCACTTTTTTCAATTGCATGTGAAAACCTCTGGGTGTGAATTTTGTCTCATCATGTCAGCAATGATACGTGGATTCAGTTTTTCCCACTCAGATGTCTAACTCAGAGGTGACTGCTTATGGTTAGGGGCTTGGCTCAAGAGCGTGGGACAAGCAAGGAAAAGAGTGTTCAAAGGGCTTGTGTTGGAGAGTACTTCTAATTGTGACTTGATATCAGTTAACTTCATTGTACTCATTTCAAGCCCTCTTTCCTCCCCAGAATTTAGGCCTTTAAATATTATAGTGGTGAAAAGTGACTGCTGAGAAATGCAGAGAGGCTGAGCATAAGTTTTCAGGTTCAGAAGATGGCTTGGAGTGTCAACGTGTGGTTGATTTCTTTGGTGCCATATCGTAAGCGAAAGTTAACTAGCTCAGAAGGGGAGGAGGGAAATGCATGTGTACATCCTCTCCAGCAAGGGCTTTTGGGGAGGTAGGAATATGTATATGTAAAAAAATAATAAAATAGTTTGTGTATGTTATACTTGTTTTATGAACAACTTTCTTACTGGCCAAGGCTCTAATTTCAGCTGAGATGCCTCTCAGGTGGTCTCTGTGAATGTTGCTCTGTTCTTAGTAGTTCATTGTGTCTTCACTGACCATCTAAAAGCTGTGTAGCTGCGTTAATTTAGGTGCAGTGTCATGCCAATACTCCTGTTTCTATGTGTGGCCAAGCTGGTAGATGAAGTCAAATGGCCCTTCGGAGAAAATGCAGGAGAGTTTTGGGGGTTTGGCTGGTTTAGAAGTGACTTTATGTCCCTCAGTAAAGCAGGAACTGGAAAAAGGGCTGTGAAGTCTAATAGTAACAGCTTTGTAAATGTGTATGGCAAACTTCTGTGAGGTTAAAGCAGCAGGATTGCAGAAAATACAAAGGCTCTGGTGGGATTTTTGAAGTGGGTAGTGGAAACTGGCTTTGTAGATGGATGAGAGGTGTGAGAGAATAAGCTCCAGAATTCTGAAGATGAACAGGGGAGAGCTTCACTCTGACCCCAAAAGAGGGCAGCATGGTGAGGTATACAAGGAATCTGGAAGGTCTGGATTGCAGGAGGGGAGATCTTGACAGAATTGATCATGTTTTCTAAACAGCAGGCCTGGCAGCTTGATCATGGTAGTGTTCACAGAGACTGATGCAAAGAGGGGAGCTCAGAGAGCTAACTGGGGCAGGAGCAAGAGCAGAGGTTGAGGAAAGAGCCAGAGGCAGAAAAGCAGAAACTAGGATTATGACCTTGATGTTAAATTAAAATGAAAAGCAGAGCCAAGGGCAGAAAGAGCAAAGTGTCAAAAGAGAGGCTGCTGGGAACGTCTGGTAGAGCCGGGACCTGGAAGCTGCCTCAGCTCTTCATTTCATTTGGCTGGATGGGTCTTGCCTGGGTGAAAGCGATGCAGAAGAGACGCTGAGGTAAAATTGGGAAGGAGTTTGCAGCTACCCCTCTGCAAAAGAGTTCCTAAGAAAGTGAAAGCAAGTGAAGCATCATCTGTGCTGATGGATGAGAAGCAGCAGAGGGAGGTAGAAAGTTGTTAGGGCATCTTAACAGACAGCTGAGTGACAGTCAAGACAAATGCCTTGATATTAGAGTTCAGGGATAGAGTGCATGCAAACATGCTTTGAAACTAGGTTATCACATGAGACCTTCTAGCTTATCTGGTTTTCTCTATCATGAGGTTATAAGCTACACAAACAGGTTTTTCACACACTAGCTGTGTTCTTCTTTTAACTGTTTTCTCCAATTCCCATCTTTGCCTATTAAAAATAGTATGAATGCTATGGATGGAATTTGGTGTCTCTGGAAGGCATACCAACAGTTTATAGACTCCATTGTTCTGAGGACGTTTTACCTATTGCTGTATCACTTGAGATTCCTGTAAACTGAGTTGAGTGAGGAACTACAATTTTAGCTGTTCTTTTTCTAGCTCTTTTAATTACTGCTGCATTCACCATCTTCCCTGAATAGGAGGTCATTTTCCTGTTCACTTCAGTCTTTTGAACAGTGAAAAGGAAAATTAGTAGTGGGGGTGGGTAATGTAATTTGAAAGCTCCAATAGTCAGATGGTAGGCCTGGGAGACAGCACCTGAAACTATTATTAACCATTAGTTCTGACCTAATTTTGTGTGACTGATACTCCTTTAAGGCAGTGCAGCCATCTTAACGAGACAAGGTATCTGCAGGATCCTTGCGAAAGTCCAGTGAGGCCTGGGTGCCTTGCCAAGGGAGGAGCTACAGCTTCTCTCTCCATCTGGTGAGGAAGGCTCATCAGTCGAGGAAAGAGCCCAGAATTAGGGAGTGTGCCAGACATGATTTACATCTTGATGACAAAGTGCTGCTTTGCCTGCTTCTTCCTAAGTGATGTTTCCAGTGTTGTTTTTTTAATCTTGCTTGTGTGCTGCTCACTTAGCACTTTCTTCATGGTGGAAGTGAAATGTGAGTTCAGATAATTTGAAACCTGAGATTTTTCTGTTTAATCTACATTGCTGCACCTCCTAGTTTTTGTTCCCAGAAGAGTATTTAGGGAAATATATGTTCCTGGGTAGCAGATTTTTCTTTGTACTGCACCCATTCAGAGCATCAAGTAAAGCAGTACTCAAGTGCAACAGCAGTGTTTATGGTTATGGTAAATTTTTTCTTACTAGAAAGTGGTTAACAATCTAACAATCTGCATTAGCCCAAGTGCTCCTATTTGTAGTTCTTAAGGACCCATGACCATGGGATGTAAGTGTAGAAGGGCTTTTCTAGGCTCTTAAGCCTATAACTTAGAAAATTTGGTTGAATTCTTAAGCATTTATTTTCGTTTGGAGTTGATATATTTAGGTACAGATACCCTAAACTGGGTGCTGCTGTTCCACGGTGGGGAAACTCAGTAGTCCCTTCTATACTCGCTCGACTCTTACAAGCCTCACCCAGAATACCCTGATCCTGGTGAAACTGAGGTTATCTTTGTCACAGTCACACTTCAGCTACTATACTAGCATTCTTCTCTGAGCATAGGGTAGATTTTTTTGCATCATGAGTTGTGAAAAGCTACATGTAGCCTTTCAGTTTGTATTTAGTCTTATTTCTGATTCTCTCTTCTGCATGATACTTCTGTCTGAGTGGTCATGGCAGTTAAACTTCTGTGTAATTGTTAAGGTCTGTCAGTAACTGTCGTGGTTTAAACCCAGCCACGCAACTCATTCACTCACTCAATCCCCCCTTTCTTGCCCTCCCCTGCTTCCAGAGGGATGGGGAGGAGAATCAAAAGAATGCAACTCCCACAGATTGAGATAAGAACAGTTTAGTAACTGAGGTATAACACAAATCACTGCTGCTACCACCAATAGTAATAATGATAAAGGAAATAACAAGGGAAAAGAATACAGCATCTCACCAACCACCGATCAAATACCTCCTCCAACACCCAGANGAGGTATAACACAAATCACTGCTGCTACCACCAATAGTAATAATGATAAAGGAAATAACAAGGGAAAAGAATACAGCATCTCACCAACCACCGATCAAATACCTCCTCCAACACCCAGAGCACTAGCTCTTCCAGGTAACTCTGTTACGACCTGGGCATGACGTGCTATGGTATGGAATACCTCTTTGGTCAGTTTGGGTCAGGTGTCCTGTCCCTGCTTCCTCCCAGCCTCCCCTCCTCCCTGGCAGAGCATGAGGCTCACAAAGTCCTCGGTCAGAATAAACATTGCTTAGCAACAACTAAAAACATCACTGTTATCAGCTGTGTTCCCAGGTTGAGTCAAAACACAGTGCTGCACCAGTTAGTATGAAGAAGAAAAAATGACTGCTACTGCTGAACCCAGGACAGTAACCTACTTACTGTGCTAAGACCACTAATGAAGATATTGAATAAAATGTCCACAAGGCTAGCACCTGAGGAATGCCCTCGCTGGTTCACCACTGCTGCTACTGGCATGCGAGCCATTGTCATCTTCTCTTTCATTTAGCTCTCCATTCACCTTCCTGTTCTACTGGTCCTTGTCTTTCTCCAGTTCACCTGACTGCATGCTTTACTGAAGCCTGAGAAAATAGTTTTACTGCATTTTCTGGTCATACAGCCAGTTAGATGGGCTTGGTGCATCTTCTGTACATTCATCTCCTGTTGTACTACATTTTTTTAATTTACCTCTAGAGGTCTAATTATTTTTCAGTATCTTCAAATGTGCTGAAATGCTTGACTGGTGCTAGGTCAGATGAGCAGTCAGTAGCTGACATTTTGCCTCCTCCTGCTCTTTCCCTAATGTAGTTGCACTTTTTCGATCCTTGGGAAGCACTTCATAAGGGATTCAGTTCATTCATAATGCCTTCACTAGGGGGAAATCCTGCCTGACCAATTTGGCTGCCTTCTACAATGGGGCTACGGAACTGATGGACAGGGG